>PVIC010033646.1:0-20036 GCA_004025085.1 Thryonomys swinderianus | reverse complement strand
GTCGGATGGGGGCCCAAGGTCACCAAGGCTGAGACTCCCTACCATGGCAAAGAGCTGCTGTGCTGACGCAAAGCCAGGCAGGAAGCAGGGAGAGAGGAAAGACAAACAAGCCAAGCAGTCTGCCATCAAATGTGAAATTATTCCTCTCCGACTTGTGTAGGCCTAGTGTACAATACAGCCTGTTTATGTGTTTCTGCTGGGGTTTCTAAATCACTTCTGTAACAACAGGGGCATACTGAGAAGTTCAGAAAGAGGCCAGCTTTCTCGAGACAGAGGGTGCCTGTCTATTCTGTGACAGGAGTTCTATACACATCCCTATTAATGTACATCAGCCCTGCTCTGTGGCTTTGTCTATCAGAAAAACCAACTGTGAGTTAATCAATGTCAAAGCCCCGGGGAATGTGGGCAGACTGCAGAACTCTACACTGTAAGACACATACCCTCCACACCCCCACACTCACATATGAATGTCACTGTTCTTTTCTTCCAAGCTAACACCATCCGCCCATAAAACCCACACCATAACCACCTATCCTTCCCACAGCCCCACACCCAGGCCCTTTTGTTCAACCTCAGCTCTAATGAAATAGACAAAAAAAGGACTCCTTTCTATTTTCTGCAATTTCAACCACTAACACATACAAGACAAGGCACTAAGAGTTCCATATGGCACTCCTGCTGCATTCTTAACCCACTGTCTTAAGTTAAGAGAAACAAATATGTACCAGGTAAGGGAAAAGAAAGTCTCTTTAGAGTATACTGCTCAGTACCACAGCAGAAAGAAAGAGAGTTCTGGACAGAGAAAAGTTTGTGCTGAGAACCAACGCAGGCAACCCAGAGCCACTGCCAATAAGGTGACTATCTCCGTTAATCCTAAAATGAGCCACTTGATTATAGTGTGTTTCAATTTATCTCCTGTAAAATGAACGTCCTTATTCATTCAAACAAAACTCTTAGAGATGACTGAGGACCAGGCACTATGAACACTTGGACCAGACCAGATTGTTCCCCTTCTTAGTGCTAGTAATGTCACATTCACAACACAGCAAATCACAATTTGAGTCTTTCTCAAATAGTCACTAGAGAAAAGGAGAACGGGCTTAGCCCCCAACACTTTCTGCATGAGCGTGGCTGCTTTTCTATGCTTTCCTGGAAGGTTCTCTGTTCAGTCTCTATTTTATTGTCACCAAAGCATCCTCAGTACTGCAGGGCCAGATGAAGTATGCACTCATGTTCCTTTGTTCCTCTCACCCGAAACATAAGCTTGAATTCTCAAGGAATGACCCATATCCAACTCCAACTAAGTTATGAGTTACAGCAATTTATGACATGAGCATTTCGCTAAGTATATTTTATACTTAAAGAATAGAAAATAATTTCATAAGAAAATATTACTTTCAAACATTTTATTTCACTTACCAATTCAGTAATCAAGATTGCTATGACTTTCAACATTTAAAGTTGAGGAAATTGAGACTTTAAGAAGCTCATAGTTTGCCAATTGCCACCATGCTAGTCAAGAGCAGATAGGGAATTTGAACCAGCTTTGTGTGCCTTTAAAGCCAGTGCTCATCCCTACAACATATGGTCACTGTGCTAAGCCCGGCCAGACCACTGACAGATGAGCTCAATTTCCTAGATACAAAATATGCCAAAGCTTCAGCTCAGTAGCCTTCCTGCAACCAAAATGTTGTATCTTAACCATGTTAGCCTCAAATAACCTTTAGATACATACGATTATTTTTTAAAGATTTAATTAAACCCCTGTGGCCCAATATGTTATCATTTAAGCTAATAAACTTGTTTCTAGTGCTGACGGAAATTAATAATGGAAAACATCTACAAGACAACGACCTAATCCCATTCCATCTCAAGCCCTCATCTATCTTGGCTGATATAAGTAACTGAAAAATAAAGGCTAACTCCCTAACCTCTCTGAACCTCTCCCAACACTGTAATTCTCATTCTCCTTGCCCTTCTTACAGAGGGGAACCTGTGATTATTCTCTAAACTTAGGTTTTGGTGGCCAGATGGCTCCATTTTAGTAAAGGTACCAGAAAAAGCAAATGATTGCATCCTGCACCCTAAAATCTCTACTAAATCTTACCAAAATAATCATCCCGAAATAACAAAAGTAAGCCAGTTGATCACCAGAAACAAATAAAAAACAGTAAAGCTGAAAGGTGTACTCTTGCTCATATTTCTTTTCTTTAGAACTCAAGTGAAATATCATCTGACCAGTTAGAAAAAAACTGACTGGGAAAGATGCCTTGTGGTGACTTCTGTGGTTCCTGTCCTGTCGCCTTCACTTCTTGGGATATTACATCATTGTTAACTATAAAGGAAACTGCTGTCTTATGACAAATAACATAGCAAAAACCATAGGTTTCTTTGCAGCAAAGCCATACACTGCTTATGTATTACCTACTTGTACAATACATCTCAGGACTCACTATACCAGTTCAAAGTTCATAATCAACAAATATACATAAACCATTTACGGGCTTTGTTAAGAGATCCCACGGAAAGACAGGTTCATGACCAAATACTCTAAGACAAACAATCGAAAAATATAAACTGCCTGTTCTTTGCACAATGTGTTGCTGAGTGGGCACCAGGGAAAGCAAAACCCATAGACATAGTTTCTTCAGATCAGAAATGAGAATGCTGCGCATGGCCCTGGGCTAAGAACTAGCAATCCAACACTGACAATGGTGTACCAGGAAAATACCTGGTACTAAGTCTTCCTCCTTCCTACTGGAGAAGTAGGCCACTTCCAAAACCACATCTTTGCATACCTCTCCATAAACACGGCTGAATCTGGACACAAGTAGAAAGTCCAAGGAACACTCAAGGGACTTACACCTTCCCCTGCTAGATAACAACCAATTAATGTTGTACAATCGATTTAACCTCTGAGTGTTAGGCCGTCTCAGCTGGAATGACTCAACTCTGCCATTTTATTGCAAAGGGAGCCATAGACATATAAATGGACAAGTGAGTGAATAAAATATCATTTGCAGAATGAGACATTTTTTGTTTGTTTTTGTTTTTGAGACAGGGTCTCCCTTTGTAGTTCTGAGCTCACTGTGTGGCCCACGCATGCCTCAAACTCAGCAATCTTCCTGCCTCTGCCTCCCAAGTGCTGCGATTACAGGTGTGAGTCACCACACCTGGCATTGTGGTGTATGGTACTGATTGCTGGTGGGTGTGAGTCACCACGCCTGGTGTTATATGTGGTTACCAGGGATCAAACCAGGGACCTTGCACTTGCTAGGCAGGCGCCAGAACCACTGAGCTAAATCTCCAGCCAACAGACATTTAAAAAAAAAAAAAAAACAGGTCTTGCACAGGATTTGGGCACAGGTCATAGCATGGCAACTCTGCTTTGGTGCCAGTACAGCAAAGTGACCTCTTTGAGAAATCAAGATAGTATTTCCCATCCCCTCACCTTTCTGCCAGGACTCTCAGAAAGGAGCAAAAAGCAATGGTGGAAGCAGGGAAGTTTCCCTCAGTAGTTTACTTTGCAAAAACGTAAACTAAAAAACACTCCAGAATTAAAGATGGGAGCCCATTCCATTTCTCCTTGTCACCATTAGGAAAACCTTTACAGGTAGCACCAAGAAAGAAATTGGGAAAACAATTCCTTCACAATAACTTCAAAAAATGAAACACTTAAGAATTAACCTAACCAAGGCGGGGGGGGGGGTAGAAGAACTCTGTAACAAAAACTACAGTACTCTGAAGAAAGAGATTGAAGAGAATATCAGGAAATAAAAGATATCTTGTGTTCCTGATTAGGCAGAGCAGATACTGTCAAAGTGGACATACTACTGAAAATACTATGTAGATTAATTCAATTCCAATCAAAATACAACAGCAGGACTAGAAAGAAATCTTAAAATTCATATGCAACCAGAATAGGAAAAGCAATCTTGGGTAACAAGAGCAAAACAGAAGGCATCAAGCTCCCAGATTTCAAGTTATATTACAAAGGTATAGTGACAAAAACAGTATGGTAAGGTCAGGCATGGGTGCACATGCCTGTAGTCCCAGCACTTGGGAGGCTGAGACAGGAGGATCACCCCAAGTTTGAGGCCAGCTTAGACTCCATAGTAAGATCAAGGTGAGCCTGAGCTACATAAGTGAGACACTATCTCAAAAAACAATAATAAAAATAAATAAATAGGGGCTGGGGATGTAGCTCAGTGGTGCTGGGAATGCCTGAGTTTGATACCTGTACCTGAAAGAAAAAAAAAACAGCATGGAGTGGCACAAAAATAGACATGTGGATCAATGATACAGAACAGAGGAAACAGACAAAACTGGACACATTTAGCCAACTGACCTTAGACAAAAGGGCCAAAAACAGGGCCGGAGATTTAGCTCAGTGGTTCCAGCATCTGCCTCGCAAGCCTAAGGCCCTGAGTTCGACCCGGTAACCATATACAATGCTGGGCGTGGTGACTCACGCCCACCAGCCATCAATACCACATACCACAGTGCCGGGCATGGTAGCTCATGCCTGTAATCCCAGCACTCGGGAGGCAGAGACAAGAGGATTGCTGAGTTTGAGGCTTGCCTGGGCTACATAGTGAGCTCAGAGCCAGCCTGAACTCCAAAGCAAGACCCTGTCTCAAAAAAAAAAAAAGTGGGGGGGGGGCCAAAAACATAAACTGGATTAAAAAAATTAAAAAGACAAGCTCTTTAACAAATAGTGATGGGAAAACTAGCTCTCCACAGGCAGAAGACTGAACCTAGGCTGGGCATGGTGGTGCATACCCATAATCCCATCTCTCTGGAGGCGAAGCTCAGGGATCACCACAACCTAGTTCCTGGGGTACTAGGAAGTCCAAGGCCAGCTCAAACTACATAAAAAGACCTTAGCTCAAAAGAACAAAAACAACAGAAGACTTAATCTAGACTTTATCTTACATTGTGTGCTAAATAAAATAAAAATCAATCAAAGACCTAGATATTAAAACAAAAACAGCTGAGCATGATGGCACATGCCTGTAATCCTAGCACTCAGAAGGCTGAGGCAGGAGGAGTGTCACAAGTTCCAGGCCAGCATGCAGTGAGTGCAAAGCCAATCTGAACTATATAGTGACACATTCATTCTGGGGGTGGGTGGTCAGAAGCAATCTGCTGGATAATAAAACAGGTAAAACTCCTAAAGACATGGGTGTAGGCAAAGACTTTCTGAACAGAATCCCAACTACACATAAAATAATTTCAAGAATCAACAATGAGTTCATATCAAATTAAAAAGCTTCTGCACAAGGAAGGAAACAATGAACTGAATGAAGAGACAACCTATAGAATGTTTTAAAAAACATTTTCCTCTGACTCTGAAGAAAACTAATATGTAGAATATATCAAGAACTCAAGAATTAAGACCACTGCCCAACATATAAAAAAAACCCAATGGCAAGAAGTGGGCAATTGAAATGAAAAGGAGTACAAATGGTCAGTAAGTATACAGAAATTTGTTTGGTATCTTTTGTTATTAGAGAAATGACAAAACAATATTGAGGTGCCATTTTAACTCTAGAAAGAATGGCTACTATCAAGAACTAAAAAATAATGAAGTTGTGGAAAAAAGGGAACCCTTCAACATTGTTGGTGGGAAAATAAATCACCATATTCAGTATGAAACTTCCTAAAAAATAAAAATAAAAATTTCACTCAACCAAAAGAGCTAGACATCACATTAGTGATACATGTGCACCCATGTTTATAGCAGCACAACTCACAATAGCTCAACTTGAAAGTGCCCTAAATGCCCATCAAGAGATGAGTGGATAAAGAACATATGGTCTGTATACACAATGGAGTACTACTCAGCCACAAAGGATAAATTTGTGTCATATGTAAGAAAATAGATGCACCTTCAGACCATAACACTAAGTTAAATAAATCAGACACAGAAAGGTAAATATAGTATGGTTTCTGTTAGATGACAGACCTAAAATATAAATAATCTAAAGAGCAAAATAAAAAATAGATAATAAACAGAGAGGCAGACCTTTTGGAGACAAAAAGAAAGTCTAGGGATGAAAGGAAAGAGGAGGGAAGGGAGGAGAAGGAGAGGGAGAAGGAAAAGGGGTTAAGATGAGATACTAAACAGGAAAAAAAACCTTCACAGGTTCAATGAACTAGAACTATGTTTCACTGGTGTGCCAATAGGATGATTTGAATTTTTATTCAGTGCCACAGTGTAAAGAAAATATTGTGTGTATACACAATATAATATTATTTAACCATAAGAAAGTGAAATCCTGTCATGCTAATCAAAATGCAACTGGAGAATGTGCTCTTGGGTGAAATAAGTCAGATACAGTAATATAAGTACTGCATCTTTTCTTTCAAGCATGGAGGCTAAAAATGTTGATGAAAGCAAAAGAAAATAGAAGAGTATGCAATTACTGGAGGCTGGGAAAGGGAAGGGGGAAAACGGATGGAAAGAGGCTAGACAACTGACACGAAAGTGCAGTTAGATAAGAGAAGTAAGTTCTAGTGTTCTTCCTCAATAACCTATTCTGTGCTTTATAAAGCACTGGAAGCAAAGAGCTCCAAGGTTGCAAACATAAATTAGATCAGACAAAAATACTAACTACCCTGATTTAATCAGTGAACACTATATATACATAAGATGATCGAAATATATGGTAAATATTTTAATCAAAAACTTAGTGAAAGACACATTGCCCAGAAACCCCCTCAAAATACTCCCTCTCACTTCAAACACACTTATCCTATCCTTTTTGCCACTTTCTAAAGTGGTTTTTGGAAGCCCTTTTCTGTGAATGTCTTTACAAGGTATGATAAAAAAATACAGTACAATGAATACTGCTGCCAAGTTCCGTGCAAGGCACAGTGTAACAGCTTATAGTACGTAGATATCCCTATGAGTGGCTTCAACCACTCATAGGTGGGGCTTTTTAGAGGTGGCTGGACTAGGGATATATGGATTAAGAGTGTGTGATTACTAAAAGAGTACACTGATTGGGTAAACATAGTTCTTGATGTAGATAATGTGAAGACCCTCCCCCCAGTTATGGGTGGCACCAACCAATGGTTTGTAGCCTCAATGGAACAAAAGGGAATGGGAGATTTAAAAAACATTGCTCTATGTCCTCACCCACCTTTCTCGCTGGACCTGGTGCCATGTGATTTCTCATTTTTCCTGAAAGTCTAAGTGACCATGAAAAGTAAATGTTTTGAACTGATCCGGGACATGGAGGCAGCCATGACAGTACAACTAAACACATGAAACTAAACTTCCAGAATGGCTTCAGAAAGTGCTAACAATAAGTATGGCAGAGACGAGTGGGAGTAGTAGGAGAGAGATTAGTGGCAATGTGCCTTTCACTGTGATAAATCTCCTGGAGAGAGGAGCTGCCAAGAAAGTGCCACCTCACACAGTGAAAAATTCAATCCTGCCTTCATCCAGATCTTACAGGACTTACTCAACCTGATCCAACAGCAGCAATAGCATGAGTGTGATGCCAGACATGGACTAGTACAAAGCTGCCAGCTACAGTGGAAATCTCTATAATGGCTCTGCTGAAAAACCATGCCAACTACTGCCAAGGTAATAGAAGCTGATTAAAGGCACGTGGCTAAAGGAATGGTCCTAAATATCATTATCACTTACCTCTTTGAATGAGGGGCAGCCAACCATGTGGTGTAAGAGGACCCCAAAGACTTTATATCACATCACAATTTGAAGTGCAGCAGACTAATCATCAAAGCAGGATAGTTTGGTTAGGAGGGCTAGTGTAAAATCAAAGCGGAGTACTAGGCCAGTGACTGTAAACCCAGCATTCTGGGAAAGTGCAGCAGGACTGTTTCAAGTTCAAGCCCAGCCTAGGAAACTTAGTGACTTAGCAAGACCCTGTCTCATAATAACAAAAAACAACAAAAGGACTGTGAACATAGTTCGGTGCAAAGGTCCTAGGTTCAACCCTCAGTACAAAAGAATCACAAGGCACAGTAGATAATGCCTCTGAGATCACATCCTCAGGTCCTAGAGGGTGAAAGAACTGGGAAACTGTGGTAGAAGTATCGCAAGTCCAAGGCCAGTTCCAGCAAGACCCTGTCTCAAAACATAAAATAACAAGTAAAAGGACTGAAGACATAGCTCAGTGCAAAGGCTCTAGGCTCAACCCTCAAAGCCCCTGTAATAAAAGAAACATTATTATTTGTGGTATTGATACAAATACACAACACTATTTAAGGATAAAAGTGGTTTAACATTCACAGAGAATGGAAAGACTACACTGGAAATGTAAGTCCTAGCGCTACTAAATAGTGATGTAATCTTAGAGATGTACTAAAGTTCTCTAAGATGTAATTTCTTCATCCTTTAATCGAAGGCAGTAACATTTTCCCTCTCAGGTTAAACTACAGAATTATGTCAAAGTACCTGTATCCTAGAAAGTGATTTCCAAATGGCAGTTTATACCCACATCTACATCATTATCTACATCAAAGAAATCAGTCAGTGGGCAGAGGATTAAGCTCAATGGCACCACTCGCCTTGCAAGTGCGAGGTCATGAGTTTGATTCGCAGTACTACCAAAACAAGAGAGAGAAAAGAAATCAGTCAGCCTGGGTGACTTCACATACACACATTCCAGCCTTGCTGCTGCCCTGTGTAAATATCCTCATAGCCCAGTCCTAACTCAATTCATATTAGGGTTGTTTCCTCTTCCTTCTAAAGTCCAAAGATTGTGGGAAATGGATTATAGAAGATCTGTCTCTTGGTCTTCTATCTCAATTCCTATAAGGAAAAGACCAGCAAAAACAAACTAGAGCAGTAACTTCAGATTCCCTGAACTTTCCCCTACTCCATTCCTGAAGAACTGTAAGAACACTTGGCTGACCTCAGGCCAAAACCTGAGGTACATTATTGGCACAAGTCATTGAAGCGAAAATAAATCTCTTCTCTCATGAAGTGAAAGAGATTCTAAAAAAAAAAAAAAAAAGATCACAGGTTCAGGAAGGAGGCTGGTTAAGAGGAAAGACTGCTTTTATCAGCCACAATTACATCACACAGGAAGCAGGAGTGTGACAGTTTTCTGAGTTTGACACCGAGTCTGTGACCTTAGGGACAGAACATCTCCTCTTGGGCCTCAGTTTCCTCATCTGAAATACGAAAGAGTTGAGTGAGATATTTCCTCCCAAGGGCCCTTTTTACTGTATGCTTCCATGTCTGGCAAGACACTGCCCATTAGTCAAAAAGGAGATAGGGTACAGTATCACACCCCTCACTCCCTGCTGCTGCCGAGGCTGACAGAGAGAGATTACTTGAGCCCAGGAGTTCAAGGCTGAATTAGGCAACATAGCAAAACCCCAATCTCAAAAGAAAATGAATAGTTAAACAACATCTGTTCTTCCCAGGGAAAAACAACTATAATGCCAAGAAAACTCGGCTTCCCCTGCTATTCCATTCCCCTAGTGCAACCATACAACCTCTAACTAAGCGGCCTGCACTTACTTTGCTAGGTAGTACTCTACCAAGCAAGGCTTCTAGCAGATGAACCTCTCAACCAAACAAGGAACTGTATCAATATTTCCTATGTTTGAGAGCAAGGGACATTAGCATTGTGACGATGGTGGCAGGGACATCCTCTTTACAACTATCCTGGCTTTGTTTGTTCTGCTATAAACAAAAGTTAAAGGGAGAGCTACAAAACACCTCAATCGCCTATTACCCCCTAGCATAAGGAATTCGGCATGGATAAATTCAGGATTAGTCTCCAGCTGTCAACTGCCACATGAATACTACATATTTTTCCAATCACAAGGAACAGGCTTTTCCACGACAGCCTGGCTCTGGAAAGAGTGTTGCAAGTGCCAGTGAGGCTCTCCTGCTTCTGGAAAGTCCGTAATGAAAACCTTTTGCGAAGAAACTGCCTTGAAGTTCCTAAAATGGTACTGTAGAGCTAGGTCTACCGCTTGCCACTTGTGAGAAATTCCATGGTGCTTTAGGATAAAAATAATATGGGGACCGGGATTTGTCACTCTTCAGTAATGTCACATATTCCTCAGTGTATACTGTCCATGACCAGAAAAGCAACTGTTTTCCCAAAAGAGGTGGACAGATGAGCAGAGAAGGGGCAGAGAACTACCCACTCCTCTAGACTCAGGACAGGAAACAAAAAGGACAACTGTCACACCACTGTCATCCTTGTATGACGAAGCAAGAGAATACAACCAGACCCTAATTAAACTGGGGCGAGATCGCTCAACGGGGAAACCACCTGACCCCTAGCCATGGATGAGAGGGGCAAAGCCGGAATGGAAGCCTTCCACTGATGTAGTGTCTCTGTGCTGATTGAGTCATTTCAAACAAAAGCAGCCTCGGCCCAGTAAAGAGGATACAGAGCCAATGTAAGGCACCTGCTTCTGACCCTAGAATGGGGCACCAGGAAAGCCTATTCTTGTCCCAAATGGACTCTAAGTCTAGACTCCTAGAGGAGCAATTCTGTGTCCTGGCTTCCTTTCCCCTGGATATGAACAGATGTGACGCTGTCTGTACAACCTTCTGGGTCTGGTGTGGTACAAAGAAGAGACAAGGGCTGACCGAAGTGTAAGGAGACTGCACCTCTAGCTGGCTGTGCTGGCTCCGGCTACAACCTGGGACGCAGGAGGATGGCAAATTTCAGCCCAGCCTGGCAACATAGCAATTTAGTGAGACCATATCTCAAAATAAAAACTAAAAAAAGGTCTGGGGATGTAGCTCTGTGTGAAGGCCTTAGTACTGAAAAAGAAATTTTTTAAACCAATACCTCTGTTTGTCCAGGCACAATGTCTGTGTGTGCGCATGTGTGTGTGTAAAAATAAATGTTTTTTTCCCTTTATTGAGTTTATTGGTACCTTTTAGGTATACATTATGATTGCATTTATCAATGAGAATTTGCATCTGTACATAATATACCTTGATTCTCATTTTCCCCCTCTCCTGCCCTCTCTACAATCTCCCACCCCTATAAACATAAGCTTTGTTTCCTTTTTTTTTTTTTTTTTTTTTTTGAGACAGGGTCTCGCTTTGTAGTTCAGGCTGGCCCTCAGCTCACTATGTAGCCCAGGCAAGCTTCGAACTCAGCAATCCTCCTGCCTCTGCCTCCGGAGTGCTGGGATTATAGGCGTGAGCCACCACGCCCAGCACTGTGGTATGTGGTGTTGATTGCTGGTGGGCGTGAGTCTCCACACCCAGCATTGTATGTGGTTTCTGGGGATCAAACTCAGGACCTTGTGCTTGTGAGGCAGGCACCAGAACCACTGAGCTAATCCTCCAGCCCTGTTTCCATTTTTTTTTAACCATTAAATTTCTTTCTGTTCTTTGCTCTCCCCAACCCCCCACTGTTGTACTTTAACACATAGCTGAGACACTACTTATATACCATAAAACTCACTCAAAGTGTACAACCAAGTGGGTTTTATTACCTGCAGGGTTGTGCCATCATCATCACACTCTAACTTCAGAATAGGTTCATAACCCCAAAGAAAGCACTCTTAACCCATCAGCAGTCACAACCATTGTGATCATCCCACTAGCCTGACAGTCTGATCCATCTGCTTCTCTGGACATTTCATATTAAAGGAATCATGAACAATGTAGTCTCACTTAGCACATGGTCTTCCAAGCTTATCCATACTGCACCATGCATCAGTACTGCATTATTTTCCATTGCCAAATACTATTTCACTATATTTATATCCCACAGTTTAGCCCTTTTTTTTTTCGGTTAAGGAACATTTTACCTTTTGTTACTTATATGGTATCTCATATAAGAAACACCTGCCTCATCAGAAGTCAGTAAGTTTTACACCATTATTTTATTTCAAGAGCTCCATAGTTTTAGCTTTTATACTTAGGTATCTAGTTTTATTTTGTATGACTTAAGGTTAAGGGTCATTTTGCATGTGGATATCCAGTTGGGCCAACATGACTTGTTGAAAAGACTATTGCTCCCCTACTGAATTATTCTGCTGAAAATTATTTTGCTGAAAATCAGTTGACTATAAGCGTGAGGGTTTATTTCTGGGTTCTGAATCTTATTCCAGTGATCTCTATGCCTACCTGTAGGCCAAGAACACACTGCTTTCATTAGTGTGGCTTAGTAATATGCTCGGAAATTCCAAAGGAGGAGTCCTCCAAATACAAACGCTCTTCTTCAAGATTGTTTTGTCTCTGGGTCCCTTCATTTCTCTATGAATGCTAAGATTAGCTTATCAAAAGCTGAGCATGGGCCAGAGGGTTAGCTCAGTGGTTCCGGCACCTGCCTCACAAGCGCAAGGTCCTGAGTTCGATTCCCGGTAAGCACATACAATGCTGGGCATGGAGACTCACGCCCACCAGCCATCAATACCACATACCACAGTGCTGGGCGTGGTGGCTCACGCCTGTAATCCCAGCACTCGGGAGGCAGAGACAGGAAGGTTGCTGAGTTCGAGGCTTGCCTAGGCTACATAGTGAGCTGAGGGCCAGCCTGAACTACAAAGCAAGACCCTGTCTCAAAAAAAAAAAAAAAGTTGAGCATAGTGACACACATCTACAATTCCAGCACAAAGGAAGCTGAAGCAGGATGACTGACCTGAGTTTGAGGCCAGCATGGGCCACATAATGAGTCTGAGGCCAGCCTGAATTACATAAGGAGACCCTGTCTAAAAATGGGGGGAGCAGGACATGTAACTCAGTGGTGCCCACAAGGTTCTGAGTTTGATCCCTAATCACCCCCCCAAAAAAAAAAAAGATTTGCTTGTTAGAGAAGGGGAAGTAAAAAAATTAAGATGTGTTTCGTATACATGCCCACTCCTCATGATGAATGTAATCATTCTGTACTGCAAACGTACTAACAAAAGAAAAATTGTTTTAATTTTAATTGTTTATAATTTCCACAACACAGCTAGCTGGGACCTTGCTAGAGATGCTGTTGAATCTGTAAATCAATTTCCATTGTAACAAAATTACACCACTACAGATGTGCACCATCACACCTAGTTCTGAATGTCTTTTCTTTTCCTTGCCTAACTGCCCTGGCTAGAACCTCCACATCAGTAAAGAACAGAAAAATGTCAAAAGCAGACATCCTGCCCTGGTCCCTGATCATGGAGGAAAAGCATTCGTTGTGTCCCCCATTTTCAGTACAATGTTAGCTCTGGATTTTTCATATACAAACTTGTATCAGTATGAAAAAGCTCCTCTCCATATAATTTGTTGGGAATTTAAACACAAGGTGGTGAACTTCTTAAAAATTCTATGAATACAGGGGTGGAGGATTTACCTCAAGTGGTACCGTACCAACCCTGGATGCACAAAGCCCCAAGTTCGATCCCTGGTACACAATAAATAAATAAATAAATAAATAAATAAATAAATAAATAAGTAAGTAAGTAAGTAAGTAAGTAAGTAAGTAAGTAAGTAAGTAAATAATAAATGTCTATGAATATCTACTGAGGTGATCACATGGCTTTTCCACCTCATTCTAATTATATTGGGCAGTACTGTGCTTTCTCTTCAGACCAAATAAACCTTTCGCCTTTTACTAATTATACTGTACATTGTACTGACTGACTCAGGTACTAATTTTACATTCCTGATATAAACTCTACTTGATGATGGCATATAATTCTTTATGCATGTTCCTAGATTTAGTTTTCTAATATATTCTTGAGGATTTTTATACGTATATTCTGAAAGGAATGAGCTTATATTCTTATGAAGTCTTTTATTGGTTTTGGAATCAAGGCAATTCTGGCTACAGAGAATGTGTCGCGAATTCTAATTTTTGGAACAGTTTATGAAGGACTGGTATTAATTTTTCTTTAAATAGTTGGACAAATTCACCGTTGATGTTATCTACACATAGGCTTTTCTTTGTGGGTAGTGTTTTGAATACTAATTCAATAGCTTTATTATTCTGAAGTCAGTTTCAAGAGTTTGTGTATTCCTTAGCTGGACATGGTGGCAAATTCAGGAAGCTAAGGCAGGAAGATCACAAATTTTAGGCCAGCCTGGGAAACTTAACAAATGCCTGTCTCCAAATGGAAAAGTAAAAGGCCTAAGTATGTAGCTTACCTGCAGGAGGCCCTGGATTCAATTCGCAAACAAATACCCAGTTCATATAACTTATATATCTATTGAGGCATAGCTATTCATAGTTTTCCTTATACTCTTCTCCTGGTAAGGATGGGAGCAGTGTCACCTCCTGCATTCATGATTTCATTTCACAGAGACTTTTCTGCTGTCTTTACGTGGGTATTGAAACTATAAATTTATTCCTCAGCATTGTTTTGTTTTTGTTTTTGTTTTTTTGCTTTTTGAGACAGGGTCTCGTTTTATAGTTCAGGCTGGCCCTGAGCTCACTATGGTGCCCAGGCAAGCCGCCACGAACTCAGCAATCCTCTTGTCTCTGCCTCCCGGAGTGCTGGGATGACAGGCGTGAGCCACCACGTCCGGCATTGCGGTATGCGGTGTTGATTGTTGGTGGGCGTGTCTCCACGCCCAGCATTGTATGTGGTTACCGGGGATCGAACTCAGGACCTTGCACTTGCAAGGCAGGCGCCGGAACCACTGAGCTAACCCTCCGGCCCTCCTCAGCATTGTTTTTGATGCAGCCCATAAATTTTGGCATGTTACTTTATTTTTATTAATTTTAAATTATTTTCTAATGTACTTGTGATTCTTCTTTGACCCATTGTTTATGAAGTAATTTCCACATATTTGTGTATTTCTTAAATATCTTTCTTGTACTGATTCGTAATTTCATTCCATTATGGTTACAGAGCATACATTGGATAAATTCAATCAGGTAAGTTCTGCAGCCCAGCAAAATATGCCTGAATTAAAATAGGTCAATTTATCTAGTCTGAGAAAAGAAGAAAATGTTCTGTGTGTGATTAGGCATGGTCTGTATACTCTGAAGAATGCTCCATGTGCTAGGCATGGTGGCTCACGCCTGTAATCTCAGCACTTAGGAAGCAGAAGCAGGAGGATTACTGTGAGTTTGAGGCTAGCCTGGGCAATATAGTGAGCTCAGGGCCAGCTTGAACTATGAAGCAAGACACTGTCTCAAAGAAAATTAAAAAAAAAAAAACAAGAAAACAGAATGTGCATGTGCACCCAGGAAGACATGTACTCTGCTATTGTTGGATGGAGTGTCTGTCGACAGATGTTTGTTAGGTATGTTTTATAGCGTTGTTCAAATTTTCTATTTCCATGTTGATTTCTGTCTAGTTGTCCTATCAACTAGTGAAAGTGCAGTAGTGAGCTCGCAGACTATTATTGTTAGACTACTTCTCCCTTCAATTCTGTCTGTTTTATTTCATGTATTTTAGCACTTTACTGTCGGGTTCTTATGAATTTATTATCTCTTCCTTCCTTGACTGCCTTACCATTATAAAATGCGTTTCCTACTATTTCATAAAATTTTTTCTTCAAATCTATTTTGTATGATATTTGCATAGTTATTCCAACTCTCTCTGGTTATTCTTTGCTAGGTATATTTTTCATTCCTTTACCCTAAAGCTATTTGCATCTTGGAATCCAAAGTATATTGCTTAAAGACAGAATATATTTCAATCAATTTATCCATTCTTGATCAATTTATTCATTTTGTCAATCTGCTTTTCTGGTACAGTGTAAATCTTTTCACATTTAATGTACTTACTAATAAAATAAGAATTTGTTTTTCATTTGCTTTATGCTCTATGTCTTATGTCTTTTTCTCCTCTATTACTATATTATATTCTTTACTGTGCCATATTAATTCCCTTGTTTCTCCCTTTGGGGGTTAGTGATCAAGGCACTGCACAAGCTGGGCAAGTACTCTACCACTATGCCACATTCCCATCCCCTTCTTTCTTTTTTTCTTTCTTTCTTTATTTATTTTTTGTACCTTGTGTATCCAAGGTTGGCACGGTACCACTTCAGCTAAATTCCCAGCCTTCCCTTGTTTCTTTTGGCACATAGTTTTACATTCTTAGATTCATACATTAATATTATACATCACACTTGGGGAGTTTGGGGCCCTTATTTCTTCAAATAGTCTTTCTGCTCATTTTTCTTCTTTTATAACTCTTCTAATACATACATTAATAGCCTTGATAGAGCCCCACAGTATGTGGAGCTCTATTCATTTTACTTCAGTTTTTCCTTTTTTCTATATTTCACTAGGCCTATCTTCAAGTTCTATGATTTTTTGCTAGTTTAAATATGTTGTTGAACCTCCTTTGTGAATTTTTCATTAAGTTATTTTCTTCTTTAGCTCCAGAATTTGTTTGGTTCTCTTTTATAATTTCATAATTTTTCATACAATTTTTATCCATATTATCCACTTGAATATATTTATACTGCCTGATTTGTGTGGGGGGGTACTGAGGATTGAATCTTTGCACTGAGCTACATTCGCAATCTTTTTTATCTTTTTATTTTGAGATGGGGGTCTCCTTAAGTTGCCCAGGCAGGACTTGAACTTAAATCCTCTTGTCTCAAGACTCCTGAAGCTGTGTGGGGTTACAGTCATGCACTACACCACCTGGCAAAAATTTTTATTTAAATTTCTAACCTTTAGGCTCCAGCAAAAGTTTCTATTAACTGGTATTTTTTCTTTGTACAGACTATACTTTCCTATTTCATTACATGTCTTTTTTTTAATGGTTGAAAATTGGACATTTCAGACAATATTATGCAGGACTGCTGGAAATCAGATCTTGCCTCCTAGGTTTTTTTACTATTATTGTTTTTATCGTTGTTCCAGTTTCCTTAGGATCTTTTTTGGACTAATTCTGTAATTTCTGTTTTCCTTATAGCATGAAGTCAATGCTATCTCTGCTCGGTTGGTTTAGTGGTCTGGTAGCAATAATTCAGAGTTCCTGAAATGTCTGGAACCACAAAAACTTCCACTTTTTGCTGAGGGGTTTTATGGGCATGCTGGGGAAAACCTTGAGCATTAAGGCAGCTTACAACTCTGCCTCAGGGGCAGCCACAACTGAGAAATTATGGTCCTCTCAGATTTTTTTTTTTTTGTGGTACGAAGGATCAAACTCAGGTCCTTGTGCGTCCAAGGTTGGCGTGGTACCACCTGAGCTAAATCCCCAGCCCCATCAGGTTTTTGCAGAGCACATGCATAGCCCAGAACATGTGGGTAGACTTCCAGGGCCTCAGGAATATGTCAGAGTTTTCCAAAGCCATCTCACTTCCCGGTTCTTATTTGTCTCAACTGGAATCAAAGCTTGATGTACCTGTGATCTTAAATTCTCAAGAGATAGGAGTTTTTCTACCAAACTAACTCTATGCCCAAGTAATAAAAAACCCTATGGATGCAACTTTTCCAGTTACTTCAATATAAATTAAATTGTGACAACTTAATTTGGGTACGGGACTCTTTGATGACCTATAAACCCAGTCTTTCTCGTCAATGCTACAAGGCTGTGACTTTCTTAGCCACCACAGTTTGAAGCTGCTGGTTTTCAAGGCTGTCCTAAAACTAGGAAAAAGGGAGGGAGGCAGGGTACATTAAACTACCACAACCCAGCTGCTATAGAGATTCAGCAATTTTTTTTTCAATAAACATTCTTCAGACTGTTGCAAGTCTTTGGTAAACTTCCAGAGTTGTGAAAAAGTTGACTTTGACAATTTTTGCTGGTGTCCTTTCGCTTTTATAGGGGAATGGATCTCAGAGTTTCTTTCTCCACTTCAAGTATAAAATCTTGCCTCAAAAAGGCTAATTTACCTACAACAGAACCTACTCCTAAGGAAGCAGAAGTTGAAAGAAGCACTGGGATAGTCTTTTCTAAAGAACAGATCAACATCTGAGTTGCTTCCTCTAGAATACAGAACTGGGAGACTGTAACACTGACCCAAGAAAATAACTAACCTTTTTGCCTTTTGAATTCCATACCATGTTCATGTATTACTCTCCAAAACTACTTTAATATACTGATAAAAGAAGAATAAAGGAGTAGGTGCACTAGACTTTACCTTAAGACACAATGAGATATACTACATTCTATCTACTTCTGAAAAACTTTCCATTTACTTTAAGAGTTTTACTCAGTGCAAAGGCCACTGACAATGTAGTAGAACAGGTCTCTGATATAGGAACTCTTCCTCCTTACTTCACTGACTATGACTTGGCTCTTTCTCCCTACATTATTCTTTGCAATACTCATGCCCCACCTCACAAAAATCTACTCCATAATATGACAAAATATATATCTCACCCTGAACTTCACAGCTCTTCTCACAGTTTTAATGGAATTACCTAAGTGGAGCCAGGTATAGTGTAGCACATACTGTAATCCCAGCACTCAGGAGGCTGAAACAGGATTACTGCAAGTCCAAGGCCAGCCTGGGCTACATAATGAGTTCAAGCCCAGCCTGGACAACATAGGTCTCAACCTCCTCATAAAAGAAATTATTTGGGCTGGGGATTCAGCTCAAGTGGTATCATGCCTACCTTGGAAGCACAAGGGCTCAAGTTCAATCCCCAGTACCACACACACACACACACACACACACACACAATATATATATATGTATATATATATGTGTGTATATATATATATATAATATATATACACATATATTTAAGTGGATAATTAGATATTTAATGTGTGTTCTTAGAGGGCACAGTCTATGGCAGCTTTATTCATCACTGTGTCTCCAATTTCCAGGACAGTACTTGACATATATTATTGTTAAATTAAATATTATTCCCTTTACATTGCCCAAGATTTAAGCAATAATAAAACACTTAGCATTTGATACAAACCTGCTAAAAATTCCATCAGGTGGGCTGGAGGGTTAGCTCAGTAGTTCCGGCACCTGCCTCGCAAGTGCAAGGTCCTGAGTTTGATCCCGGGTAACCACATATAATGCTGGGCATGGAGACTCACGCCCACCAGCAATCAACACCGCCCACCAACAATCAACACCGTATATCACAATGCCGGGTGTGGTGGCTCACGCCTGTAATCCCAGCACTCGGGAGGCAGAGACAAGAGGATTGCTGAGTTAGCGGCGGCTTGCCTGGGCTCCATAGTGAGCTCAGGGCCAGCCTGAACTACAAAGCGAAACCCTGTCTCAAAAAAAAAAAATTCCATCAGGATGCCAGGCATGATGGCTCACACCAGTAATCCCAATACTAAGGAGGTAGAGGCAGGAGAATTGCTGAGTTCAAACCTTGCCTGGACTACATAGTGAGCTCAGGGCCAGCCTGAACCTCAAAGCAAGACCCTGTCTGAAAACAACAACAAAAAATTTTCATCAGGGTCTGGAGATTTAGCTCAGTGTTTCCAGCAACTGCCTAGTAAGCAAAAGGTCCTAAATTCAACCCCCAGTAACCACGTACAGCAATCACCAGGGGTGTTGACTCACGCCCACCAACACTCAGTACCACATACCACAGTGCCGGGCACAGTGGCTCATGCCTGTAATCCCAGCATTCGGGAGGCAGAGGCAGGAGGATTCCTGTGAGTTTGAGGCTTTCTTAGGCTACAGAGTGAGCTCAGGGCCAGCCTCAACTACAAAGTGAGACCCTGTTTCAAAAAAAAAAAAAGTTCCATTAGCAACTTTAATCTTACAAGAAAAAAAATATCAACTTAGATTTAGAGGGTACTCCCCCAGAAACTGCCTATCTTTTGAGATCCTCCTGGACTTTTAGGAAATTTCTGGAGTAACTTATTAAAGAAGCAAATGCCAGATTAAGTAAAAGGCTTTTTACTATGTTTTTTGTTTTTTGTTTTTTTTGAGACAGGGTCTCGCTTTGTAGTTCAGGCTGGCCCTGAGCTCACTATGGTGCCCAGGCAAGCCGCCGCGAACTCAGCAATCCTCCTGTCTCTGCCTCCCGAGTGCTGGGATTACAGGCGTGAGCCATCACGTCTGGCATTGTGGTATGCAGTGTTGATTGTTGGTGGGCGTATCTCCACACCCAGCATTATATGTGGTTACCGGGGATCAAACTCAGGTCCTTGCGCTTGCGAGGCCAGCGCCGGAACCACTGAGCTAACCCTCCAGCCCC
>PVIC010033645.1:0-20107 GCA_004025085.1 Thryonomys swinderianus | reverse complement strand
TGTCCATCAACTGGAGAGTGGATAAAGAAGATGTGGTTTTTAAAAATAAAATGGAGTATTACTCTGCCATAAAGAATGACAAGATCGATCCATTTAGGTGCAAATGGAGACACCTGGAAGATATACTAATAAGTGAAATCAATAGATCACAGATAGACCATTACCGGATCTTCTCTTTGACATGAACACCTGTAGATGCAAATGAGCTTTAGAAAGTATGACAGGTTTTATAGAGTGCAAAATTTCTATAGGAAACTTGGTGTGGGAATGTGATGAGGGGAAGGAATAAATATGATACAGAAAGAAAATAAAAGGGCATGTATAAAGGGGGTGAGGAGGTGTGGGTAGGTAGGGATATGGGTAAAAATGAGAATTGTTAACTTGTGGCATATACTGGTACAAATTCCCCAATGTTATACATGATTTTGAGATGTATATAAATTATACCAATAAAAAATCAATTTATAAAAAAAAAAGAGAAAAGACAATCAGAGTGGTGGGAGATAATGTTGATGAATTATCCATTTACACATTGTAAAACAGAAAGACAAAAGAAAGACAGAAGAAAGAAAAAAACATATGAAAAGAATACATAAGACCTGTAGAATACAAGAGGGCAGGCCTATGAATAGTAGCCAAAAGGCTGGAGATTTAGCTCAGTGGTTCTGTTGCCTGCCTTGCAAGGGCAAGGGCAAGGTCCCTGGTTCAGTCCCTAGTAACCACATACAATACTGTGTGTGATGACTCACTCCCACCAGCAATCAGGACCACATACCACAATGCCAGGCATGGCGGCTCACTCCTGTAATCCCAGCACTCCGGGAGGCAGAGGCAGGAGTGCTGAATTTGAGGCTTGTCTGGGGTACATAATGAGCACAGGTCCAGCCTGAACTACAAAGCAAGACCCTGTCTCAAAATTAATAATAATAATAATAATAATAATGGGCAAAGACAAGCTGAGGTACAGTTTAAAAGTTCTGAAAACCAGTTTATTCAGTGAAATAATAGAAAATTTCCCAAACCTTGGAAAGAAATGGATATGAGGGTACCACAAAAATTTAAAACCTCAAATATACATGAACAGAAAAGAAAAATCTCTCTAATTACATTTCAGTATAGCTGGAAGTCAAAAGTACAAAATGGAAGGATACTGAAAACTCTAGGAGAGAAACGCTATGTTATTTACAAAAGGAACCCATGAAGACTTCTCAGAAGAAACTGATGCAGAAGGCTGCCAAGCTAGATATCTGTGTGCAGAAATGCTACTCTTCAGAATGAGTGAAATAAGACCTTCAAAGATAAAAATTATGACAGAAACCAGCTCTAGAGAAAGTACTTAAAGGAATTCTACCCTGAAGAGGAAATAAGAGAAGAACAGTATGGAGAACATGTGAGAGCTTAAGTCTTTTTAGAAGAGCAGAAAAGCAAATAATTAGGAAAGAATCAAATACGATTAATTCAGTAAGCCATCAGATCTCTGAGATGTGTAAGGAAGCCAGGAACAAACACTAATAACAAAACAATTAGAAGGAAATCCAAGACAGGCTCTAGTACATACATTTTCTATGTTAACAAAGAATGTAAGCAGTCAGAATTCTCCAATTAAAATATGCAGACTAGCTGACTGGATTGAAAAAATGAGGTTCAAATGTTTTCTGTATGCAAGGGACCCAGCTCACAAACACAGACATATACAAACTGAAAGGGAAATAATAGAGATTGATATTCCAATTAAGTAGAATCCAAAATAAAGCAAGAATAGCTATGACTCATATCTGATTAAATAGTCAAAATCAAAAGAGACAGATAGGATATTGTCAAATTGGAAAAATACATTGAGAGTATAACAATTATATATACAGAACTCTCAGTTTTACTTATTTTTAATTAACTTTATTGGTACACTTTATACATAACGATCACAATTCAGCATTGAGAATTTGTACCTGTACATGACACATCTTGATTCTCATTTTTCCCATTCCTCTGCCCTCCTTACAACACTCCCTGCCCTATATACATGAGCTTTGTTTCCTTTTTTTAACTTTTGAATTTTTTCTTTCCCTTTTTACCTTCTGCTATCTACCCTTTCCCTTTTCCTTTTGCACATTTTCTTCCTATTTCACATTACCTATCATATATTTTGGTGTTTATTTACACCTTCAGTTTCTCATACCAGAGAAAAGATATGGTATTTACACATCTGTGAGCATTCAGTTTTATAAAATGAATACCATAGAGAAAGACACTGAAACAGTAATAATGGGTGATTTTAGTACTTTCCATTTTTTAGTAATAGATTAATCTTCCAAGTAAAAACAAAGTAACAAACAACAACAGCAAAAAATAAACCCAAGAAAAGGTATTTAAAATGCACTATAGATCAAATGGACTTGTGTACAGAATAGTTCATCCAACCCCCACAAAATACATACTTTTTTTTTTTGAGACAGGGCCTTACTTTGTAGTTCAGGCTGGCCCTCAGCTCACTATGTAGCCCAGGCAAGCCTTGAACTCAGAAATGCTCCAGCCTCTGCCTCCTGAGTGCTGGGATTACAGGTATGAGACACCACAGCCAGCAAAATACATATTTGTAAATCAGCTCGTAAATTTTTCTCAAAATATAGATACTTTAAGTCATAAAACAAATGTTAACAAATATTACAAAACAACAAATTCATGCACCTAACTAGACTGTAATAAAATGAAAGTAGAAAAAAATAGGAACTGAAGAAAATATATAAACACATAGAGATGTACCAATACATTTTTGAATTGTAAATTTTGAAGAAATCAAGGAGGAAATATAAAAATTCTTCTAATCAAATGAAAATAGCAACACAACTTACCAGAACATATGGGGTACAGTAAAAGCAGCTTAAGAGGAAAGTTTATAGCTATAAGTGCCTACATCAGAAAAAGGTTACACATGAAGAAGGAAGTAAAATAATCCGTTTTTAGATGATATCTTATGCCTAAAAACTCCTAAGAATTCCACCAAATAGTCATACAACTTATAAACAATTCAGGAAAGTAGCAGGATATAAAACTCAACTTTCAGAAGTAGGAGTTTTCCTATACACCAATAATGAATTTCTGAGAAATGAATCAGGAAAAAAAGATCTATACACTATAGCTCCAACACAGAACAAAACACAACAAATTAACTAGGAATAAATCAAACCAAGGAAATGAAAGACTTTGACAATGAAAAATTACAGAAACACTGAAGAAAAATTTGAAGAAATTAGGAGATAAGAAGACCTTCTATGTTCATGGATTAAGAGAATTAACATTTTTTTGCATTATTCAGTAAACTTCATTGATACATTATATACACAGCTCACAATCACACAAAACATAGGGGAATTTGTACCAATATGTGATACAGGTCAATTTTCATTTAAGAGAATTAACATTTTAAAAATTTGCTGTATTACTCAAATCTATATACAGAATCAGTGGAATCCTCATCAAAATGCCAATGTAATTCCTCAGAAGAAAATCCTTCAGTTTATGTGGAAGAGTTAATAGTCAAATAGTCAGAGCAGTCATAAGCATAAAGAATAGTGCTAGAGGCATTACTTTGTATTCTATAAAGATATTCCAACAGAGGAGCTTGATATCAGCACAAAAACCTGTATTCAGATCAATGGAATAGACATAAAAATAGACTTATGAGCATCTGATTATTTGCAAAAGGACCAAAATATACACTAGGGAAATAATAGCCTGTTTAACAAATGCCACTAAGAAAACTAGGTATCTAGTGGGGGAACACTTAAAGATAAGGCATAGACTTCCTGATATGAGTTCAGTAGCTCAAGAAATAGTGGAAATGATTTGAGAAATGAAGCTGCATCACATTTAAAATGTTTTGCAGCAAAGGAAATAATGGGAAGAAGAGATCACCAATACAATGTGAGAAAATCTTTACCAAGTTCTATTTTTTAAATTGATACATTTAAATGGTACATTTTAAGTATATATTATGATCACAGTCATCATTAAGAATTTGTACCTGTAATGATATGCCTTCTCATTTTTTCCATTCCCCTTGCCTCCTTTAAACCCTTCAACTCTCCCTATATACATAAGCTTTGTTTGCATTTTTCCTTTTCGCCTTCAATTTTTTAATTTCCCTTCTTTGCTTTAACCTGCCCCCCAGTTCCCTTCCCCCTTTGAAGAGTCTCTTATTTCACAATATCAATTATACATTTTCTACAACATATAAAGAACTACAATAAAGTTCACACCAAACCAGTAATTCAAACAGTAAGGGGGCCAGCGAACTAAATGGACACTACTTGAAGAAGGAATACAGATTACAACATTAAAAATACTTAACAAGTCTAGTAATCAGAGAAATGAAGATCAAAGCTACAGTGAGATTCCATCTCACTACAGCCAGAAAACCTATCATGCAGAATACAAAAAGATATGGAACCTGCCAATGATATGGAGGTAAAAGAACATCTATGTTCTATTGGTAGGAATATAAATTAGTACAACCACTCTGGAAATCAGCAAGGAGTTTTCTCAAAAAACTAACAATAGAGTTACTAGGTGGCCAGCTATACTGCATCTTTGATATACACCCAGCAGACTCAAAGTCAGCACACTATAGAGATATCAGCTTCCACACCTTCATCATGGTACTGTTCACAACAGTGGGAGATCAGCCATATGTGAGAAATAATATCACATGCAAAAAATGGGTAGAACTGGAGAGCAACATGTTAGCAGAAGTAAGCCAGACTCAGAAAGACAATTGCCATGTGTTTTCTCGTTTGTGGAATATAAGGAGGAAATGATGACATGAAAGTAGAATGCAGACTAACAGAGAAGAAGGGAATTCAAAGTGAAGGGAGAATAAGTGAAGATACAGAGACCCTTGACTTACGTAACTGATCAGTTCCTAAGGGCTGATTGTAACTCAAGTTGGTTTTAAGTCAATACAGCTGAAATCTGGAATTTTACTTGGATATGGGCATTAGCTAACAAGAGACGGAATTAGGTTCATTAACCTAATTCACCCAAATTGTTCATATGTCAGGCTGGTGTTAATTTGAAGGTCCATTGCAAAGATATGATCCCAGTATGATACCTACATTTATAAAAATGACACAGTGAAACCTATTATTCTGTATACATTTTAACAATTAAAAAGAAAAAAAGGAAATGTAAGTCAATGTAAAAACATTTCATTTGGAAATGTTTTATGGGTCTGGAGATTTAGCTCAGTAGTACTGCTGCTTGCCTTGTAAGCTTCCTTTAAGTTTAGTCCCCAATACCACAATAAAAAAATAATAAATAAATAAATAAATAAAATTAAAATAAAAATATTTTATGTTTGAGATGTGTCCTGAATACATTCTCCATAAAGAAAGAGCTGGTACATATCATATCTCAATCCTTTTTACTTCCTCTTTTGCTTGTTATAGTAGATAAATAGATATTATCTGTATTTTATTTGCTCTTTAAATTACTCATATAGTACTTTGGGTTTCTCATATAAGAGAAACAGTACAATATTAAACTTTCTGTGTCTTAATTATTTCACTTAATATTATGGTTTCAAGGTGTATCTATTTCCCCACAAATGACTCAAATTTATCTTTATGGTGGAATAGTGCTCCACTTGTGTGCTACATTTTCCTTATAAATTCATCTGTTGATGGGCATATATATTGTTTCCAAGATCTAGCTATTACAGTTGTGCTGCTATATACATAAATATGTAGGTCATATCTTGTTTTCTCATTTCTTTAATTATAATCTTTTATGCTAAAATTATTATTTTTATTTTTTACTGGTACATTTTATTGGTACATTATATATACACATCACAATTATACTCCACACTGGGAATTTGTACCAGTATATGACACAACTTAATTCTCATTTTCCCCCTTCCCCTACCCACCCTACCACCCCCACTCTGATATACACAAGCTTTGTTTCCTTTTTTCTTTCCTTATTATTTACCTCTAAACCCCATTTCTCTTTGAATATTTACTATTTCACAATATTGATCATGCATTTGAGAACACACTTTAAAGTATTTTTTATTTAAATTTAGTCATTATTCATTTTACTATATATTTTTAAGCTATTTTCTTAGTAGTTTACCTGAGAATTACTATGGTTGTATTAATTTATAACAACCCAGTTTGGATTAATTTCAACTCCATTCTACTTTCATGTCATTATTTGCCCCTTACATTCCACATTGTGTACACAAACTTTGCTCCTAACTCTGTTTTACCCTCTTTCATGTTTTTGTGCCAAATTATGTCTTTTACAGTCTGCATCCATTAACTTAGGTTTAGAATTGCTTGCTTTTGCAGTTATCTTTTAACTCAAACAGAAAAAAAAGTAGTTACAAAAAAATACATTTGCAGTGCCATGTACACTTTAGTTAAATTTCCTGTTCAGTTCCTCATTTAGATTTGAGTTTCCTTCCTAGCGCTCTTCCATCCATCCTGAAGAACTCCTTCCAGTATTTATTGATGAGGTTTAATAATGATGGACTCTCTTAGCTTTTATCAACAGATGTCTAGAATTCTCCCTTTTTTTGAAAGAAAGTTTTGGTAAATGTAGAATTCTTGGTTGATAGTCTTTCTTTTGGCACTTTCAATAAGTCATTCCACTGAATTCTAGTGCTTCTGATGAGAAATAAACTATTAATCTTATTGATGGCTTATTCAGGAGGAGTCACTGCTCTGTGGCTGCTTTCAGTATTCTTTGTCTTTTGGTTCTATGATGTGTCCAGATGTAGATTTTGGAGTTTATTTGACTTGAGATCATTAAGCTTCTGGGAGGGGTAGTCATTTATTAAATTTAGAAACTTTTCATCCATTATTTCTTCAAATATTCTTTCTGCTCCCCCCTGCCATGGTCTTTCTTCTAAGGCTTTCATTATGTTTATTTGCTTTTATTGTTTTGTGGGGTCTTCAGATTTTATTCATTTTTCTACATTCTTTTTATTTTCTATTGTTTGGAATGAATCTCAATTGATCATTCTTCACATTCACCAACTCTTCTGTTTATATCTGTGGCATATCTTATACTGAACCCATTTTAGGAATTTTTTATTTCAATTATACTTTTAATCTTATTCTTTAATTTGATCCCTTTTTATTATTTTTGCTCTTTATTGACATTCTCCTTTTAATCTTGATATATTATTTTATTTTTTGAATATATTTCAAATAGCTGATTTGAAGTGTTGGTCTAGAAAGTCCATTGTCTGAATTTCCTCAATTTCTATTGAATTCTCTGTATGATTCATGCCTTGTTTGACCTGTATCATAATTGTTTTTGAAATTTTGGTATCTCAAATAGTATATATGACAAATGGAAGCTATATCCTCCAATACCTAAGATTTGCTGTTGCTTCTTGTTTTAGTTTTCAATAGCTCCACAGTGAGTTTTCTGACCTGATTCTCTCAACAATGTATCTTTGTCATGTGTGGACACTGAAGCATCTACTTGGTTAATTTAGTAGTCAGCTAGTTAGGCAGAACTTAACTGCTGGAACAAATAAATCGCTATGGCTTTCCAGTGGGTTCTATGAACACTGGGCAAACCTTCTCAACCCAGCCAAGCAGTGCACAGTTGTACCTCATCCCTCACTTGCTGCGCATGTGTTTCCTCAAAGTCAGCCAAGGGGCCTTCAAGCCCAGGTCTTTCTGAAGAGAGATCTATCTCTACCTAGGCTATGACTTTTTAGGTCTCATGGATATTTCTTTCTCAGTTCTTCCCTTTCAGTATTTGGTTAGCTGATTTTCTGCTCGTTGTCTAAGGCAGCCAAGACTTTAAAAAATTTGACAAATGCACTGCAGAGGGAAGATTTTAGCCCTGGGATAATTCTAATAAAGTAAAATAAAAGCAAGCCAAAAAATCAGTGGAATGTCAAATAATGATTTCGCTTGGGCATTGAATCTTTGAGAGGATCTGTTCCTTCTTATCCTAGAATATAGGCTGTTATTTTTCAAGTCTTCCCATGGGAAAGAAATAGGGTGTGTGAGGGATATAATATGTTAAAATGCTATAAGGCATGATGATCTACAGAGACTGAAGTCTTTTGATTTGCCTAAATCTTTCTATAAGTACTACTTTCATTTCCATAATTTTGCAAAATTGGTTTTGATCATTTGTATTAGTCACTTTTCCAAGGCTGGAGCAAAACACCTGTTATACATAGATTAAAGGAGAAATTTATATGCTATAAATAGGAGAAAATTATTTTGTGCTCATGGTTTCAAGGGTTTCAATTTATGGATGGCAGTGGCCATGCAAAAACATTATGAAAGAAATGTGTGGCAGATGAGAGCAGCCTGCCTTATGAGAGTCAGGAAGCAGAGAGCAGAAAAACTGGCAAGGAGGGGCAGGAAGCAGTCACAGACCACAAGGCCGTGCTCCTGTGACCCACTAGCACACACTTGGAAGTGTGTTTCACTCATATCCTAGCTCTCAAGCCAATAAAGTTGACAATTAAGGTTAACCATCATAACATTTTGCCTCTTTTTTTCCACTGCCAGCCATTATGGAAGGAGCACCTGGGAATATTCTTATTCTGATGTTTTTACTGATGTGTCAACCTTTTAGGTTTAAATACAGCTTTATTATGTGTGGAGGAGACCCTCTGAGATTTATCTAGTATTTGTCTTATAATTTGACTGGTGTTGTGGGAATGCACTACTACATAATATTAAAGAAATATGCAATTAGTATGACTTGTTATGTGGTTGCTAACCTTTAACACCTGGATTAAGTTGGGGTTAGATACAATTTCTCCACTGGAAAGCTACTCTACCTTCTCCCTTTCCATACTGGGTTCCGTGGAAATCATTAGAAACAGCTCATATGCAAGAAATGGGAAGTTAGGCTCCATGTCCTTGAGAGCAGAGTTGGTATGTAAATTACTTAGAATTATGCATGAAAGATTTATCTATCTTTTCTCAATACTTTAATTAAACTGTATGTAAATGTGGGCTTGTGGCTGTTTATTTTATGCTTTGGGCTATAATTCTATGTTAGCATTCCACTGGTGTTACAAATACCTGAGACAAATAACTTAGGGAGGAAAACTTTATTTTTGGTTCACAGTGTAAGGGTTTTCATGCATACTTGCTTGGCTAATGCTCTTTTGGCCTGTGGTAGCAAACTGCATCATGGAAAATACTTATGGCAATAGAAAGTGAAAGAAAGAGAAAGGAAGAGACTGGGGTCCCAATACTCCTGTCAAGGCCACACCCCCAATGGCTTCTCTTCCTTCCTCTCCGCCCCATGCCCAAAGGCTCTGCCACATCCCAGTATAGGCTGGCCCTCATGATGCACTGGGGATCCAAATCAGAGCTGATTCCACACTACCTCATTTATTTTGTTGCTCAAATTGTTTCAGCTGGGGAAGGGCATAATGGGATATAAAATGATCAAGATATGATATACACATTTATCAGTTCTCCAAAAGGGCTATCACTATGATGTATTGCAAACACACATGAATTTCAAAAGAAAGAAAATTGTTCCAGCTTTGACCATTGGATGCTAAGTGGCTACAGTATATCTTTGATAGACTGTTTTTTTTTTTAGAAAAAAGGAAAACAGAAAGGAATTTGATCACACTGATACTTGATTTGATAATTGTGTATAACTGTAATTCGAATACAAGGGTTTTTTCATGCCTTCAAACATATTTAAAAATGAGTGTGGCAATGCGGATAGTATTAATTATTAAAGATGAAATGCACTCTACATAGAAGACTACCTCAAATCCATCAAATACTTAGGAATTAATTTAAGGAAGTGAAAGACTTGTGCATTGAAAATTGCAGTTCTCTGAAGAGGGAAACTGTAGAGGACATCAGAAAATGGAAATACACTTGGACCTGCAGCCCTAGTGGAATACTCAGGCCCATGGACTGGTCCCCAACCAGCTCCACAACTGTGCATTCAATGCTTTGGGTTGGCCATCAGCAACTTGGAGCTGGTTCTGGGTTGGCTGACAGCAGAAATCCCAGGCAAACAATGGACCTGATTTTACACAAGGGAGAAGTCTAAAATAAGGGATTTAGTATAGCTGACTAGAGGAGTTACCTCAGAGAAGCTGAGGAAAGATCCACTGAGAAGGAATGATCTGGAAGATCCAATATGGTTGAGTAAGAGAAGCCAGGTTGGAGAAAGTCAGAGTAGTTCAACAAGAAACACATAGAGAAGGAGAATCTATCATAAAAGGAAAGAGATATAAGAGATGGATTAACCACACACAATGTGGTGTACATGTCTGAATCGTGCCTTGAAGATTCCAACCAAGAAAACACTATTCGGAGACAACATTTGACAAGGAAGAGAAATGGATGAGCACCAGAGAATAAGTGGCTGTCTGTACCTACCTGTAAGGAAAATACAGAGTACTGTTTCCCCAACAAATAGTTGGAGAGTGACCTCAGTCCAGTGCCTGCTGCCACAATTTTGCAGCAAAAACTGGTGGGGATGCAATTGTAGGGAAGGGTTAAGTCTTCAAAACTGGATGCCAGAGCAGCTGCTTGGCTCCAGGCCAACTTCCACACGGTTCAGTTCTCAGAGTGGTTGAGGGAGGACAGCTATGGCAGACAGCTGGATGTTGGAAAGCAGGTTGGAGTGAGTTCTGCTGAAGGGCTAGAGGTGGTACATGTGCACTCAGCTGGTTCAGTCAGAGGCCAGGTTCAGCTGAGTTACACAGGATTTGAAGGTCACATTGATGTCCTGTCCCCCATTGTCTGTAGATGTCTGCATCCAGATGTTTGAGAGTGGCCTGCCACCTTAGGTTTCCAGTGTAGGCAGAATCACATCTTGGCTTGAGTTCTGTTTTGCTTTGTTTTGCTTTGTTTTCCTTCTCAGGCTGTGGAAAAGAGCCACTTGTTCAAAACCATAGAAAACTTTATTTTTCTTAAAAATTTTTTTTGCTGTTTTCTATTTTCTGTTCATCCCTCCACTTTTATTCAATTATTTGTGTCATTTCTCTTTTGAAAGAGAGAGAGAGAGAGAGACAGAGATAGAGACAGAGAGACAGAGAGAGGAGGGAGGGGAGAGAGAGAGAGATGGAGGGAGGGAGAATTTTTCTTCTTTACTCTCTTCTTCCAATATAGTTTATAGAGGGTAAAGGAGTTCTCTCCTTGTCTGTTAAAAAAAAAAAAAGATTTTACTGGTACAATTTATACATACATTATGATTGCATTCAGCATTGAGGGTTTGTACCAGTACATGACACATCTTGATTCCCATTTTTTCTCATTCCCTTGCAGCCCTGCCCCCTTATACATAAGCTTTGTTTCCTTTTCTTTCTTTCTTTCTTTTTTTTTTTTTGAAACAGGGTCTTGCTTTGTAGTTCAGGCTGGCCCTGAGCTCACTATGTATCCCAGGTAAGCCTTGAACTCAGCAATCCTCCTGCCTCTGCCTCTGAGTGCTGGGATTACAGGTGTGAGCCACCAGGCCCAGCACTGCGGTATGTGGTACTGATTGCTGGCAGGCATGAGTAACCACACTTTGTATTGTATGTGGTCACCAGTGATCAAATTTAGGACCTTGCTCTTGCTAGGCAGGCACAGGAACCGCTGAGCTAAATCTCCAGCCCTCCTTTTTTTTTTTTTTTTGAGACAGGGTCTCGCTTTGTAGTTCAGGCTGGCTCTGAGCTCACTATGTAGCCTAGGCAAGCCTCGAACTCAGCAATCCACCTGTCTCTGCCTCCCGAGTGCTGGGATTACAGGCGTAAGCCACCATGCCCAGCAGCCCTCCTTTTTTTTAACTATCAAATTTTTTCTTTCCCTCCTTTACTTACCCCTACCCTCTTTCCCTTATTCTTTTGAACAATTTCTTCCTATTTCACAATACTTATCATACATTTTTTAACATTTACATAAGTATTTTATTTATATAATACAAACAAAAGACTCAGAATGGTCCTCAAGCTTGTAAGCTAAAAGTGAGTTCTGTTTTGAGTTTGGTTACAGATAATTTCCCCAGTATTTAGTAAAGCAGAGGAAATATTATTAGGGTACCAAGTGCTGTTTTCTGAGAAAGGAAGAAACTACAAAAGCTTTTTATTTGTTCAAAGTAACCAGTGCTATTGATGCAAAATAAAACCCAACAACAACTACGACTTTCAAAACCAACATATTAAACTTGATTTTCATTAGAATGCTTCTTTTACACTAGTAAATAAAAACCAAGACCCATAATATATATATCCAAGTTAGTCTTCATAAAAAATATTTACAATGTGAGAACATTTTGTATTTGCCTCTCTTTTTTTTTTTTTTTTTGCTTTTTGGAGACAGGGTCTCGCTTTGTAGTTCAGGCTGGCCCTGAGCTCACTATGGTGCCCAGGCAAGCTGCCGCGAACTCAGCAATCCTCCTGTCTCTGCTTCCTGAGTGCTGGGATTACAGATGTGAGCCACCACGCCCAGCATTATATGTGGTAACCGGGGATTGAACCCAGGTCCTTGCACTTGCGAGGCAGGCGCCGGAACCACTGAGCTAACCCTCCGGCCCAGTATTTGCCTCTCTTGCCAGCACCAAATCAGCCTCATCCGAATCTTTCCATTTCGTGAGAAACAGCCAATTCTCTGCTACTGTCTGTGGCACCAATTATTCATTCCAGAGCAAGACCTCTAGCAATACCTCTAGGTTTCTCAGCAGTATCTTTTCTTTTTGCTTTGCTATCATCAGATGCACTATCAGATAATGATTTTTTTTGTACCATCTTTTTCTTTACCAACTTTTTGAGAATTAAGAAATGCTTCAGTCAGTTCTGGCCAATCTAATCTTCTTCAGTTTCCCATGTATTGTCAGCATCTGTAAAGCCCTTCCACTTCAGAGAATAGTTCACCTTCCCTTTCACTGCACAACGATACAGTACTTTTTTTTTTTTTACCACAAATTCTTTTGGCTGTTTTCTCAAATTTTTAAATTTTTCCATTTTGTTTCTTTCCCCTTTTTTGCAATGTAGTTTTATTGGGGGTCACTTTTTATTGCTGACTTGAAGAGCTATTCACCACTGAGGAGGCTCACATCACAGGTCTGCAGCATTTTGGCCTGCACCTTCAGCTCCATTCACATCTGAGAGAAGCCTATCATATGTTTTAAGAACTCATTTACAACTTCAGTTTCTCATACCAGAGAAATGATACAGTATTTACTCATTGGTGTTATATTTATTTCACTTACAAATATGACCTTAAGGTACATCCATTTGAGAATAAATGACCCAAATTTGTCATTCTTTATGGGGAGTAATACTTCATTCTATTTAAAAAACACATCTTCCAGCTGGAGATTTAGCTCAGTGGTTCCAGTTCCTGCCTATCAAGCACAAGGTCCCTGGTTTGATCCCTAGTAATCACGTACAACAGTACCGTGCATGGTGACTCACTCCCACCAGCAATCAGTACCACATACCGCAGTGCCTGGCATGGTGGCTCATACCTATAATCACAGAACTTAGAAGGCAGAGGCAGGAGGATTGTGGAGTTCAAGGCTTGCCTGGGCTACATAGTGAGCTCAGGGCCAGCCGGATGTTCAAAGTGAGATCCTATCTCAAACCCCCCCCCAAAAAAAAACAACAATCCCCCCCCCAAAACCTCTTCTTTGTTCAGTATCCTGTTGATGGGCATTTGGGTTTAGCTATTACAAGCTGAGCTGCTATATATGTGGGTACACATGTTGCTGTGATATAAATCTTTTAATTATTTCATGTATATCCCTAGCAAGGTAATAGCAGGGTCAAATGAGACCTCTAATCTTAAATTTTTGAAGAATCTCCACACTAATCTCCACAGTGGTTGCACCAGTCTACATTCCTACCAAGAGTAGAGAAGGATTCCTTTCTCCCCGCAGCCTTGCCAGCAGTTGTTGTTGGTTCATTTTGTAATAGCAGCCATTCCTTGTGGAGTGAGATGGAATCTCAGTGTTGTTTTCATCTACATCTCTTAAAAGATCAGCAATGTTGAACATTTATTGATGTTTCTTAACTGCCTTTAATTCTTCATCTGAAAAGTGCCATTTTTGAATTGGATCTTTAAATTGGGGGGGGGCTGAGTTTTAAAAGTTATATACTCTAGATAGTAGTTCTTTGTCTGAGAAACAGCTGGTAAAACTTCTTTTCCATATTGTAGGTTGTCTTTTCACTCTGCTGGTGGCTTCTTTTGTTGTGTAAAAGCTTTTTAATAAAATGAGGTCCCAGTTGTTGATTCCTTCTAGTTCTTGTGCTGCTGAGGTTTTGTTCATAATTATTATTATTATTTTTTTTTTGAGACAGGGTCTCGCTTTGTAGTTCAGGCTGGCCCTGAGCTCACTAGGTAGCCCAGGCAAGTCGCCGCGAACTCAGCAATCCTCCTCTCTCTGCCTCCCAAGTGCTGGGATTACAGGCGTGAGCCACCACGTCCAGCATTGTGGTATGCTGTGTTGCTTGTTGGTCGGCGTGTCTCCACACCCAGCATTGTATGTCGTTACCGGGGATTGAACTCAGGGCCTTGAGCTTGCGAGGCAGGCACCAGAACCACTGAGCTAATCCTCCAGCCCCATAATTATATTTTAATATTTAGATATTTAATCCACCTTGATTTGAGTTTACTGAATAGTAAAGGGATAGATCTAACTTTAGTCTTTGGCAATTTGAATCCCAGTTTTTCTAGCACCATTTGTTAAAGAGACTATCTTTCCTCCATTGAGGATGTTTGGCTCCTTTGTCAAAAATGAGATGACTGAGTATATCTGGAGTTGTTTCTGGATTTTCTAGTCTATTCCATTGATCCTCGGGTCTGTTTCTTTGCCAGTACCATGCTGTTTTTATCATAGTGGCTTTGTAGTAAAGTTTCAAGCTGGGGTTGTGATATACCCCAACCATATCCTTGCCACTTAGAATTGCTTTTGCTATTCTAGATCTCTTTTGGTTCCAGATGAATTTTTGGATTATTTTTCTCCAGATTTGTGAAATATACTATTGAGAGTTCAATCTGGATTGCATTGAATCTATATAACAGTTTTGGCAGTATAGCCATTTTGATGATATTGGTTCTTCCTACCCAGGGACAAGGGATGTCTTTCCATTTTCTGATATCTTCTTCAATCTCCCTTTTCAGAGTGCTGTAGTTATCAAAGTAGAGGTCTTTCACCACTTTTGTTAGATTGATTCCTAGATATTTCATTTTTTGGTGCTTTTGTGAAAGGAATTGAGTCACCAATTTTTGTCTTGATAAGTCTGTTGTTTGTGTATACAAATGCTATTGATTTTTGAGTGTTGAGTTTGTACTTGGCTATGCTATTAAATTTGATGATTAAGTCTAGCAGTCTTTTGGTTCAGTGTTAGTGTCTTTTAAATAGAGTATCATGTCATTAACAAATAATAACAATTTAACTTCTTTCTTTCCTCTCTTTAATCTTTTTATTTCTTTCTCTTGTCTAATTGCTATGGCTAATGTTGTCAGCACTATATTGAACAGGAGTGGTTATAGTGGATGTCCTTGTCTTGTTCCTGATCTTAGTGTGAAAGGTTTCAGTTTTTGACCATTTAGTATGTTTCTGGCTGTTGAAGATTTTAACACCCTCCTTTTATAAAGAGATACATCAACTACATAAAAAGTCAGTGTAGGGAACAGAGGAAGGGCTCATAACTAGAACATTTTCAGTGAATTTCTAGTCACTTGTGAGTCCCACAGCACCAGGTGAAATAATTAATAAATAGGCAGAAATGAGACAAGCTGAGCTTGGGCCTGATCCATGCTACTCTGGGCAGAAAAGATGGCAGACCCGAGTTTGCCACACCTTTTATTCAGTACATCCAGAGCAAACAATGTAAGAGGTCACTCAGAGGGCACCATGTTCATATATCCTAGAACAATGAGGAATTACATAGATCAAGCTCCCAGTGTATCATCACAGCATGTGAGACCATTGGGATCTTTGTTGTTTGCATAGGTAAAGATAAAGAGTCAAGCCTTCAAATCTGAATATGCCTTAGCTGGTCTTCAAGCAGGAAAGCTTGGCCTAGCCCCCATTGTCCAATTAATTTTCCAAAATAGGATTGCACCCAACAAATCAGTAAAGAAATATCAGAGTTGAGCCATATTCTTGAACATATGGACTTAATAGATACATACAGAGTATTTCCATACTGCTACAACAGGGTATACATTCTTTGCAGCAGCAGATGGTACTTTTTTCCAAAATAGACTACACACTAGTCCAGTAAGCCAGCTTAAGTAAATAAAAAAGAACTGAAATTATCCCACTCATACTACCTGTACAATGAAAACAGAAATCAATGACAGAAGACATTTTGGAAAAGGCCAATGATTCTGGAAAATTAACAACATAGTCCTAAACATCCAAAGGGTCACAGAGAAAATCAAAGAAGAAATTTAAAAATTTCTGGAAGGCAATAACAATAATTGAATGAAATCTGTGGGACCCCGTGAAAGCAGTTCTAAAAGAAGGATTCATCAAAGCCAATGCTCATATCAGGAAATATTTCAGGTATCTGAAGATACTTGAGAAAAAACAATATATCAGCCCCAAATCAAAATAAGAAGAAAAATTATAAAGATGAGAGTGTAAGTAAATAAAATTGATATTTAAAAAATTATTTAAAAATCAATGAGTTGAATGGTGTGTAGGGGTAAGTAACAAGGTGAAAGAAAAAATGTGATGGTAAAAAAGGGAAAGAAAGCTTTGTATATAGTGGGCAGGAGGTTGTAGGGTGGGTGAGGGACTGGAAAAAATGAGAATTAAATTGTGTCATATGCTAACACAAATTATTAATATTGAGTGTGATCATGATGTGTATATATAATGTACCAATAAAGATTCAAATAATAAAAAAATTGTACCTTCTTTATCTGTTCATTGGCAGATGGACATTTGGACTCATTTGAAGATGAAGCTATTAAAAACTGTGCTGCATTAAAAAAAATCAATGAGTTGAAAAACTAGCGCTTTGAAAGAATAAATAAAATAGGTTAAATCTTAGCCAGACTCATTAGGAGTAAGGGAGAAGACTCACATCAGTGCAATCAAAAATGAAAATAGTGCAATCACAATAGACATCATTGAAATCTAGAAGATAATAACTACTTCAAAAAATTATATTCCAACAAATTACTAAATTTTGATGAAGTGGACTAATTTCAAGACACATTCAAACTACCACAACTAACTCAAGAAGTCATAAATATGCTTAAAGTTTAATAACAAGCAATGAAGTTGATACAGTAATAAAGAATCCATGAATTGAAAAGCCCAGGACTTGGTGGGTTCACTGCTGTATTCTACAGAATTTTAAGGATATTATGTCACAAATACTCCTTAAGTTCTTCAAGGAAATTGAAAGGGATGGAGTGTACCCAAATTCATTTATGGAAGCCAGTACCACCCTGATACTCAAAGCAAAATCTCAACTAAACAAGAGAATTATAGGACAGTCTCATTAATGAACATACATGCAAAAATCCTCAAAAGGTATCAGCAAATAGGATGCATCACACAATAAAAAGAAATGATACATTGGCTCAGTGATTCTGGTGCCTGCTTAGCAAGTACAGGGTTCCTGGTTCGATCCCTAGTAACCACATACAGCAATGCTGAGTGTGATGACTCACACACACCAGCATTCAGTGCCTCATACCACAATGCCAGGCATGGTGGCTCATGCCTGTAATCCCAGCACTTGGGAGGCAGAGGCAGGAGGATTGCTGAGTTAAAGGCTTGACTGGGCTGCATAGTGGGATCAGGGCCAGCCTGAAGTACAAAGTGAGATGTGGTCTCAAAAAAAAGATACATTATGATCAAGTAAGTTTCACATCAGAGATGGAAGGGCCTTTCAACATATGTAAGTCAACACATGTATTATATCACATATGCAAGAGTAAGGTTAAGAAACCATATTGATAGATACAGAAAAGGTTTTTGGCAAAATCCAACCCTCTTTCATGATACAAACCCTGAAGAAAATAGGTATAGGAAGATCATATCTAAACATAAAAAAAAAATAGGCAGGGCCGGGTGTGGTGGCTCACACCTGTAATCCCAGCATTTGGGAGGCAGAGGCAGGAGGATTGTTGAGTTCCAGGCTTGCCTGGGCTACATAGTGAGCTCAGGGCCAGTCTGAACTACAAAGCGAGGCCCTGTCTCAAACAAACAAACAAACAAACAAAAAACCAATAGGCAGGATTATTACTAAATGGTAATAATCTAAAAGTACTTCCCCCTAAAATCAGGAACAAGACAAGGATCTCCATTATCATCTCTTCTACTCAACATAATACTTGAAACATTAGCCAGAATAATTAGGCAAGAAAAAGAAATAAAAATGACACATATATCAAAGTAAAAACTCATATTATCATGCAGATGATGTGATACTTTATATAGAAGATCCAAGAACTACACTAAAAACTCTTAGAATTAACACCAAGCTACAGTAAAGTTGCAAGATATAAAATCTCTACAAAGAAAACTGCACTACTCTGAAAAGAAGAGATTGAAGAAGACATCAAAAAATGGAAAGATATTTCCTGCTCCTGGATAGGTAGCACCTATAGTGTCAAAATGGCCATATTTCCAAAACTGTTATACTGATTCAATGCAGTCTCAATTAAAATACCAACAGCATACTCTACAGATATAGAAAAAAAAAACAATTTTAAATTTCTATGGAGCCAGATGAGACCCAGAATAACAAAACCAATTTTGGGCATTAAGAGGATAACAGGAAGCATAACAACACTGACTTCAAGTTTTACTACAGAGCAATAGTGATGAAAATGGCATAGTACTGGAACAAAAACAGATGGATCAATGGAACAGAACTGAAGATAAAGAAGCTTCTCAGATACAGTCGACTACTTGATCTTTCATAAAGGAAGATCAAGACATGTTGAAGGAAAGATATCGTATTCAACAAGTGTTGTTGGGAAAACTGGTTATTGGTTTGCAGAAGATTGAAACTGTACCATTTTCTCTTACTATATACAAAATTAAAATAACAATGGATCAAAGACCTAAATGTTAAAACAGAAATATTAAACTTACTGAAAGATAAAGTAGATAAAAACTTTGACAGAAATACAAGGAAGGATTTTCTAAACAGAACTTTAATCAGATGAGAAACAGCAGCAAGAATCAACAAATGGAATTATATCAGACTAACAGACTTCAGTACAGAAAAAGAATCAATCAAGCTCCGGGCCCACCGTGCCGTGTTTCCAGCGGACTGGGGAACTTGCGGTGGACGGACCGGACCCAGCAGCTCCGGGCCCGCCATGCCATGTTTCCAGCGGACTGGGGAACTTGCGGCGGACGGACCGGACCCAGCAGCTCCGGGCTGCCATGCCGTGTTTCCAGAGGATGGAGGAACGAGCAGTGGGCAGACCAGACCCAGCTGTTCTGAGCCCACCGTGCCGTGCTTCCGGCGAACTGAGTGAGCAGCACGCAGACCCGGCTGCAGGGTGCAGTCCATTTCCAGTGGACTGAAGGCCGCCCAGCAGCACACTGTATCCTGGAGCTGTGCAGTGAGGAGTCAGACATAGAGGTAACTCATAAGCTCAAAGTGTCCAGTATAGAATCTAACAAACCTTTTTTGTCTTATTTACTGTGTTTAATACTGATCTTGGCATTTATTGTATTATGGTAACAAACATGATATGATTGTTCTGCTCAAATACCTACCATGATGTGTCAGGAGTGAGAACTCTCAAGGGTTATTACAGATGCAAGGAGGACCCCCCAGCAAAGTGCTGCTTCCAAGGGGCCCCAGATAATAGGAAGAGACCTGCAACAAACATTGTCCTGTCATCAGTCAAAGAAGAGCATTAAAAACAAAGAAAAAGTAGAAATGGGAAAATACACAAAAAACCAGACACAAAGATAACCACCACAGGGAAATTCAGAGAAAAGGGAAATAGAGCAAACTGAAACTCAAACACCAGGACTCTTGGAGATAGTAACTAAAGCAGATCTAGTAAAATGGAAAGCAGAACTCATCTCTGAGATCAAAACAGAGATACTGTCCTCAGTGAAAGACTTCATTAAAGAAGAGATCAGTGAGATGATTGAATCCAAGTTAGCA
>PVIC010033644.1:0-20042 GCA_004025085.1 Thryonomys swinderianus | reverse complement strand
CTGGCCCTGAGCTCACTATGGTGCCCAGGCAAGCCGCCGCGAACTCAGCAATCCTCCTGTCTCTGCTTCCCGAGTGCTGGGATTACAGACGTGAGCCACCACGCCCAGCATTATATGTGGTAACCGGGGATCGAACTCAGGTCCTTGTGCTTGCGAGGCAAGCGCTGGAACCACTGAGCTAACCCTCCGGCCCTGTTTCACTAGATTTTTACCTAACTTTCTTTTACCCACTTGCCCTTTCCCTCCCCAACTTTTATTAATTCAGATCCATATTTTACCTTCCCCATATGAGTGATTATTCAGTATTTGCCTTGTTTAATGTGAAATACTGTCTTCCAGGGCCTTCTATTTTAAAGCAAGTAACTGAATCTCACTTTTCTTCATACTGAATAATAATGCATTCTGTATATATACCACATTGTGTTTATAAATTCATCTGTCAATAGAAAGTTAAGTTGATTTTCTATCTTTCCTAATGGGATTAGTGCTACGATAAACACAGGGGTACAGGTACCACATTAGTTTGTTTTATTTCTATTTGATACACACTCAAAAGTGGGACAGTGAATCATATATTATATTCATGTTTAGTTTCTTTTGTAAAACCTCTGTACTATTTTCCATAATGGCTCTACTAATTCACATCCCCAACAGTAGTGTAAGAATTTTTTTGCACTCACATCCTGGTCAATATGTTATATTACTTGACAAAAGCCCTTTTTAATAAGATAGCTTTGTTTCACCGTACTTTTCACTTGGATTTCATAAATGGCTAATGATTGTTAACTTTTTTCATGTATTTATAAATAATTATATTAATTCTTTTGAGAAGAAGTATCTAGTCAGTTCAATTACCAATTTTTTTTTTTTCTTCTTGAGACAGGGTCTCGCTTTGTAGTTCAGACTGGCACTGAGCGTATGTAGTCCAGGCAAGCCTAGACCTCAGCAATCCTCCTGCCTCTGCCTCCCGAGTGCTGGGATTACAGGCATGAGCCACCACTCCCAGCTCAATTACCAATTTTTAACTAGACTACTTGATTCATTGTTGTTAATTTTTCTGAGGTCCTCATATAGGCTGGATATTAATTATTTGTGATAGAACAGAAGACAAATATTTTCTCCCAATGTGCAGGTTACGTCTTCACTCTGTTGAGTGTTTCTCTTGCTGTGATGGAACTTCTGGAGTTAATACAATCCAATCTGTCCAGTTTTGTTTGTGACATATCAAAAATCACATTGTTTATACTGATTTTTTGAAGTACCTTCCTTAAACTTTCTAACATTACTTTCCTAGTTTCAGAACTTCATTTAGGTTACTGATCTGTTTTGTTTTTGCTCAGTGGAGAAATAAGGGCCAAGTTTCTTTCTTGCTTGCTGATTGATTGATTGATTGACTGGTTTATAGCTATCCAGTTTTCAGACTTTTTTTTTTTTTCTGAGGATGCTATCTTTTCTTCAAAGAATAGCTTTGATTATTTTATTGAAAAGCAGTTGGATGATGTGGTTGTATTTTTCCCCTAGGGCATTGTATTTTGGTACAAATACAATGTTGTTTTGGCCATCATTTTTTCTAGGGTATGTCTTTGAAGCAGGTATTGTAACGTCTCCAGATTTGTTCTCTTTGTTCAGTATTAGTTTGACAGTTGGTTTTCTTTCCCTTTTTTTTTTTTTTGCTTTCATGCAAATTTTTAAATTGCTTTTCCTAGAACTTTGAAGAATGCCATTTTTTGGCTTTATTGAGTTTATTGGTACATTTTATTTTTTTAAATTGAATTATTTATTGATACATTTTATATGTATCTCATGATAACAGTCAACATTGGAGAATTTGCACCAGTACATGACTTAATTCTCATTTTTACCCATATCCTTACTCATCCTATAATCTTCCACCCCTAAATACATATGCTGTCATTCTTTTTCTTATTTTTGTAATCATATTTATTCTAGCCATCATTTTCTCCTACTTCTTTCCTTATGAATATTTCCTATTTCACCAAATATAAAATATATTCTGGAACTCATTTACATCTACAGATACTCATTTCAGATAAAAGATATGGCACTTACATATCTCTGGCCTATTAATTTCACTTATTAGTATGTCTTCAAGGTATGTCCATTTGACATATGTGTGTGTGTGTGTGTGTGTGTATATATATATATATATATATATATATATATATATATATATATATGCACTTCTTAATCCAGTCTCCAGTTGATGGGCATTGAGAAGTGTCTGTTCATTCCAATTGCCCATTTTTGAATTGGGCCTTTAAATTTGGGTGGACTGATTTTTTAAACTCTATATATATTACAGAGAGTAGCCCTTTGTCTGACAAACAGCAAGTTAAGACTTTTTCTTCATGTTGTTGGCTGTCTTTTGGCTGTGCTGTGTGGATTCTTTTGCTGTGGAGAAGCTTTTTAATAGGATGAGATCCCATTTGTTGAATTCTTTCTGCTAGTTCCCACATTATAGAGGTTTTCTCCATAAAGTCTTTCCCTAGCCAATGTCTCCAAGGATTTTACCTAACCTGTTTTCCAGCAGGTTTAGTTTTTGTGTTTTAATGTTTAGGTCTCTAAGGCACTGTGATATTAGTTTATTACATGGTGAAAGAAATAGATCTAGCTTTAGTTTATAGCAAGATAAAGCCCAGTTTTTCCAGCACCATTTGCTAAAGAGTCTGTCTTTCCTCCATTGAGGATATTTGTCTCCACTGTCAGAGATGCCTTAGTGATCTGGAGATGTTTCTGGATCTTCTAGTCCATTCCACTAGTCCTTGGGTATGTTACTTTGCCAGCACAACACAGTTTTTATCACAATGGCTTTATAGTATAGTTTCAAGTAGGGGATCATAATACCCTCCACCATGTCTTTGTTGCTTAGAAGTGTTTTTGCTATTATGTCATTAGCAAATAATGACAACTTAATTTATTGTTTTGCTATCCTTATTTGTTTTATTTCTTTCTCTCACCTAATTGCTACAAAGTTGAAAGCAGTTGAGAGAACAGAAAACCAGAAAGTTGCACACATTCAGTAACAGCAGAATAGAAAAATGAAAAGAGATAGTTGTGTCAGATTAAAGAAAAAAAAAGAGTAACAACAGGATCAAAATAAACAACATAAAACGCCAAAAACATTGGTCACAAGGAAACATTCATCCCTTGTCTAGTTACTGTGCATAATGCCTGAGTTGAGTTCAATGAGCCCCTGCAGGTTTGAACTCTGCAAGAGTCCAGGCTCTTGAGGGTAGATCTCACTCCATCAATTCTCACTACAGTGGCTGTAGTCAGCAGGATTCCCTCACTCTTCTAGTGAGTATTTTCTTTGACATAACAGACTTGGTGGAGGAACTAACTGAAGGCCTCTGGATATTTTCTAGTACCACATCTCCACATATTCAGGGTCCACTGAGAAGCAGGTAGTGTCTTTGAAAGCTCTTCTCTAAATAACAGTTGTTTCCAATTTAGCCCACAAAGAAATGGAGATTCCAGTCCCTTCTGGTTTCTGCTTAGTTGTAGAAGTGTTGCACGCCCAACTGCTGGCAATGGCACCCAGTTCCCTTCTTGCTGAGACTCACTGCACTATTGTCATCACACCTTACCCAGTCTGTCTTCACTGCCCTCTCACATGGTCTGGGTGGAGGCAGGAAGGCCACAGGTCTGGACTCCACTTAATGGCGTGGGACTCCTTTGCTGCTGAGGTTTCCCACGAGCTCCACTGGGCCCTGTTTGCCTGGTCTATTTCTGCACACCCTTGGCATGGTCTGGGGACTGGCAGGAAGCCCACAGCCCTGAAAACTGGACAGTGGTGCAGGACTTCTTTGTTCTCTGTGGTTCTCTGTGAGCTCTGCTGTGCCCTCCTTGCCTAGTCTGCCTCTGCACATCTCTAGTGTGGTCTGGACACTGGCAGGAAGGCCTATTGGTAGATTTCAGATATACATTATGATAACATTCACCATTGAAATTTTTTTACCTGTACATGATATGATGTTTTGTTGGGAGCTGCATTTGGGAAATAATTAGATTTTATCAATATTAGTTCTTAAAATACATGAATATGCAACATAATTCTAATTTTGGGTACGTGTATCTTTGTCTGTCTCTTTAATTTCTTACCTCAATACTTGTAATTCTTATTGTACAATGATTTCTTACTTTCTTGGTTAAATTTATTCCCAGATATATTATTTAATTTTATGTGGCCATTGTAGCTAAATTACTTTCATGATGTTTTTTAGCAAATATATTGTTAGTGCCTTAAATGTTATTTGTACTTGTGCTTTGATTTTTATATCCTGCAATTTGTAGCAATTTTTTAAAAATCGGCTTGAACACTAGAGTTTACACCCCCCCACACACACACACGTATATCACCATAACATCTGAAACAGGCAATATCTGACATTCTTTTTTTTTTATTTGTATGCCTTTATATCTTTATCTTGAGGAATTTTTCAGTTAAATCTTCCAGTATTATATTGAATAAGAACAGCAACAGTGTTATTCTCTTTGTCTTGTTTCAAGTCTTATAGGAAATGATTTCAGGTTTACACAACTAGGTACAATGCTTGGTGTGTTTTTGCCATGCACAAATTTTATTAGGTTGAGGTGCAAATTTGCTCACAATTTTTCATGAAAAGTTCATTTTATCAACTTTTTTTCCTGCATCTATTGAGGTGATTATATTTCATTCTCTTGATGTGATATATGATGTTTATTTATTTGTATATATTAAAACATCTTGAATCGCTAGGCTAAGTGTCACTTATGGTCATGGTGCCTGACTTATGATGTGGTGTTACATGTGCTTAGTTAGTATCTTGCGAATGACTGCCCCAAGTTCATCAGGGTTGCTTGGCTTATAGTTTTCTATTTTTGTTGTGTTGGTCCAGTTGCAGTGTCAAGGTAATCCTGATGTCGTAGAATAAGATGGGAAGAATTCTCACCCTTTTAATTCTTTGGAACAGTCTGAGAAGAATTGGCAAAAGATTTTGAACACTTAGTGAAATTGAACAGTGAAATCATCCAGTTACTTTCCTTGTCTGGTGCCTGGGGCTTTTATTACTGATTAAATTTAATTACTTGTTATTGTTCTGTTCAGTTTATTTATGCCTCCAGGTTCAATTTTGGCAGATGATTTGTGTCCAGAATGTATTTATTTCTTTTAGGTTTTCAAATTTGTCAGCATATAGTTGTTCATAATAATCCCTAATGAATCTTTGTATGTCTATGTTGTCATTTGTGATTTAATTAATTAGATCTCTGTTTCTTTTTATGAAGTGGGGTCCCCCTGCCTTTATTATCTAAAGGTTTATTGTTTTTATCAATATCTTAAAATCTCACTTCTTTTTATATTATTTATTTTACTTCATATTTCATGTATTTCTGTTGTTTTTAAAAAATAATTTTTCATGTCACTTGTTCTTGGTTTTCCAGGTCCTTAAGAGCATTAGGCTATTTAAAATCTTCAAATACGTTGATATAAAGACTTTTTCTATGGATTTCTCTTCTGTTTCTATCCTTTAACTTTAGTTATATGTTGTTTCCATTAACAGACACACACACACACACACACACATACACACATTTTTTTTCTTGTTACATGGTACATTTTAGATATACATTATGGTCACATTGATCATTGAGAATATGGTACAGTAGGCTTCTTCTTTTTTTCTCCACCCCCCCACCATCCCTTCCATCCCTCCATCCCACTCTTTTTATTTTTCTTTATTTTTCCTTCATTTAATGCCTTTTCTCCACTCTCTCACCCCATTTCTTCTGTCTTTTGAACTTTTTGTTGTTTTTCATTATCTATTATAAATTTGCAGTTTCTCCCACAAAGAAATTATTCAGTATTTACATACTATAATTTATTTCAGTATTTTTAAAAAAATTTTCTTCTTTCATCAATGATATGCTATTATTCAAACTGTGTCTTTTCAGTCTCTGAACATTTGGAGAATCTGTAGTTTCATTTGTTGCTGATTGCTGTTTTGATTTCATTGTGGTCAGAAAAGATAGGTAAACAATTATATTTATTTTGAATTTAAGGCTCATTTTATAATATAATAATTGGTAAACTTTGAAGAATGTCTCAGGCTAGAGATTTAGCTCAGTGGTCCGCCCCCTACCTAGCAAGTGCAAGGTTCCTGGTTGGACCCCCAGTAACCTCATACAGTGCCGGGCCTGGTGACTCAGACAACCAGCAATCATTACCACACACCACAGTGCCGGGCGTGGTGGCTCACACCCGTAATCCCAGCACTCGGGAGGCACAGGCAGGAAGATTGCTGAGTTCAAGGCTTTCCTGGGCTACATGGTGAGCTCAGGGCCAGCCTGAACTATAAAGTGAGACCCTGTCTAAAGAAAAATAAAAAATAAACTAAAAAAGTTCATTCAAGCTATTGTATTATTTAACTCTGACATTTCCTTGTTGAGTTTTTACTTATCTGATCTGTCCATTGATGTAAATGGAGTGTAGAAATCATTGGGAGCCTATCTGTCCCTTCAGAAGTAATAGCATTTTCATAAAATAAATTCCTTTCACATAAGATACATACATTTATCATTATTATATACTTACTAAACTATTAATTAACATACAGTGAATATTTGTTCTTTCAATTTTTGTGTTAAAGTCATTATGAGTATAGCTATTTCTGCCTATTCTGGGCTGCCTTTTGTGGGAAAAATAGTCTTTTGTCTATTCACTTTTAGTCTGTATGTGTCTTTAGAGGTGAACTGAGTTTCACGAGGAGACAGTACTGGTTTTTTTCCCTATTAATTGGTGACTATTTTATTATGATTCACTGCCTGGGGCCTTAGACAACACAATGGAACAAAATTAAAACTAATGACAGAGTCAATGGTAAAATGAAGAGATTTTAGAGAAACCACCTGCTCTTCCTCAGGCTCCTTTTCCCATCTCTCTTTTTGAGTAGATTGATACATTTTAGGTATGCATTATGATCACATTAGTCACTGAGAATTTGTACCTATACATTATATATGTTGATTCTCATTTTTTCCTTTCCCCTGCCTTCCCTTCAACCACCATGTACATAAGCTTTGTTTATTTTTTTTCCTTTCTGCCATCAATTTTTTTATTTCCCTTCTTTACTTTTCCATGGTGTATTCTTCTACAACTCCCCCATGATGGCCGTGATCATTATGCACTGCAAATGTGTACTATTACAAAATAAAAAGCAGAATTTTAATAACATATTTGGTAAAAATTCACATAAGCAGTAAAAATATCATTGATGAAATGACTTTCAACTGAATGGATTAAAAGTTCCAAAAATGATGGTTTATATTTTATTTATATAGCTGTGCAATATAATATTAAGAATCTCTGCATACCTCTGAGGCAAGTGACTCAAATAACTAAGGTAAAAGGACCCCAGTCTGGGCAACTTAGAACCTGTCTCAGAAAAACAAACTAAAGGAATGACTAAATGTATTCCTAATTTAAAATAACTTACATTTTATTTCCTTTCCACATTTTTTAAACATTTGCCAAGAAAATATCATTTCTACTAATTACTTCTACTTGGAAATAGGTGTGTGCTGATACATATCTGAAATGTAGTTACTTGGGAAGATGAAGAGGGAGGACGACAAGTTGATGGCCCCTCCGTGTAACATAGAAAACCTTGTTTCCAGTATTTTTTGACTGATGGTATTTTTTCTCACAAGCTTCAATGATGTAGAACTCTTTTAAAATGAACTCTCTAGTAATGACCATTCTTCTAGTGATGTGAACTATGCTAAATAAAATTTTTAAAATTAGGTTTATGTAAATTTTATTAGTCTGCTTTTTGTGATTTCAAGCACTTTGCTAACATTTAATAGAATCAGTAGTGAAGAACTTGGGGACAACCTTATGAGGATATATATTTATTAGGTATTATCAACTGATATACTAATATGTTTGACTTTCAATGAATATTTTTCCATTTCTTTCATAATAATTTGTCTGCTACTGAGGCCAAATATTGCTTGCTGAAATCAACAAAGTTTGTCAATAAAATTCACCTAATTTGATAATGTTGTACCTCTATCAAAAAAAGAAGTTCTTTATGAGACCATTCTGGTTCTAAATGATCATTGTTTCTATTCCAAATGCTTCCAAAATATCTGCATAATAACGTCAAAAATTTCACTATGTCCTCTCATAACCCAAGAGGATTTTATTTTATACTGTATGCAACTGGGGTGTCTCCCATTTTAAACTTATTTTTACTTTACTATTTCCCTCAACAGAACATAGATTTATTGAAATCAGGGATTATGCTCATGTACATTTTAATCTCTAAGTTTGAGTCAGTACACACCAGACTGTTGGCAACACAATATTTGAAATATTGGTGCCTGGGATTTAGCTCAGTGGTTCTATGGTCTGCTTCACATTCACAAGATCCCAAGTTCATTTGCCAGGACAAAAATAAATAAATAAATAAATAAATAAATACAAACAAAATTCTTAGTTAACATATTTTAAGTAGGTTAACTCAATACTTAACCATTTGTTTAAGTTTTTTTTTTTTTTTTTTTTTTTTTTGAGACAGGGTTTCGTTTTGTAGTTCAGACTGGCCCTGAGCTCACTATGTAGCCCAGGCAAGCCTGGAACTCAGCAATCTTCCTGAGTGCTGGGATTACAGGTGTGAGCCACCACGCCCAGCACTGTGGTATGTGGTATTGATGGCTGGTGGGCGTGAGTCTCCACGCCCAGCATTGTATGTGGTTACCGGGGATCAAACTCAGGACCTTGCGCTTGCGAGGCAGGTGCTGGAACCACTGAGCTAACACTCTGGCCCAAGAAATTCTGTTTTTAAATAGAGAATTAAGGTAAAGTACACTCTGTAGAGATGAAGCTGTGTCCTGGGAGGGCATTAAGAGTACACTGACATTGCCAGGCGTGGTGGCTCAGCACTCAGGAGGCAGAGACAGGAGGATTGCTGAGTTTGAGGCTTGCATGGGTTAGATAGTGAGCTCAGAGCTAACCTGAACTACAAAGCGAGACCCTGTCTCAAAAAAAATAAAAAAAAAGAGTACTCTGACATTGAATAAATAAAAAGAAGAAGAAAATTTGTTTTTGATGATGGTAAAAATCAAGAGAAAATATTTGAAGCCTAGTTGGTAGGTAGAGAGCCCTATGTATGTGTCCACAAGAGTGTGGTCTTGTGTGTGTGTATATGTGTTAAGAAAAGATTGATGCAGATATGCATTATAAGGTACCAGTTTTGATTTAAGCATTACTATTTTAAGAACATTCAAATTAATAAAGTTTCTAAAATGACTATGGCTTCTAAGTTGTTCCTTTCTCATAAAATGGAATTATGTGGTACAGCTCTGCTCAGGACAGTAATTTCTCATCCTTAAAACAACAGGGATTTCCAAACTTTTAATTTACAATAATTAAGACTGTTTTATCTAGTCTCCAGTTGGTGGGCAATGGGTTGTTTCCAAGATTGGGCTATCACAAACTGAATTGCTATGAACATGGGTGCACATAGGTCTCTACGATATGATTCTTTTAATTCCTTTAGATATATTCCTAGCAGAGGAATAGCAGGGTCAAATGGGATCTCTAATCCTAGTTTTCTAAGGATTCTCCACACTTATCTCTACAATGGTTGCACAAGTCTACAATCCCACCAAGAGTGGAGAAGTGTTCCTTTCTCCCTGCAGCCTCACCAGCAGTATTACTCTGCCATAAAGAATGACAAGTTTCATTCATTTATGTGTAAATGGATACACCTTGAGGACACACTAATAATTGAAATAAATAGATCACACAAATGTAAATACCATATCTTTTCTCTGGTATGAGACTCTGTAGATGTAAATGAGTTCTAGAATGTGTGATAGATTTTGTGAAATAGGAAATATTCAAAGGGAATGTGGTAGGGGAAAGTGAGGGAAAATAATAAATATGATTTTAAAAGAACAAGAAAGCACATGTATATAGGGGGGTCAGGGGTTGTGGGGCGAGTAGAGATATGGCTAAAAATGAAAATTAACTTGTGTCATACACTGGTACAAATTTCTGAATGTTGAATGTGATTGTGAGCTGTATATAAAATGTATCAATAAAGAATTCAATTTAAAAACATAATATTTAAGACTATTTTGAAGTATCAACCAGCTAAGAACAATAATAGAATGAAGGAGCATTAGAGGAAATGTTTGGAACCATGTAGAGAAACAGAATGTGTGAGAATACATTTCCTTTATCATTGTATCAGAGTTCTATTCTATGGTTACATCTCAAAGCAAAGGAAGATGAGTTGCAGTTCTTTAAAGATGAGGAAATAAAAGTGAGTTGAATGGTGCATCTGTCATGAACACAGCTATCAGAATAAGAAGATATTCACCAAAAAGGAAAATAATAATTGTTATGGGGTTGAGATCTTTTTATTGCTTCATTTTATCATATTTTTTTCTTTTCCTTCTTTACTGATTCCTACTCCTTCTCTTTTCCCTTTGAAACATTTTCTATTTCACAATATTTATCATACATTTTGAATTGATTTACACCTTCAGTTTCTCATACTAGCGAAATGATATGATGTTCACATTATCTATGCCCTATTTATTTCACTTAAGAACGTATTCTTATGGTGTATCCATTTGAGTATAAATTACTCAAATTGATCATTTTTATGGCTGAGTAATACTCCATTTAAACATTTTTATCCAATTTCCAGTAGATGAACATTTGATCTGTTTCCAATATTTAGCTATTACAAACTGAGCTGCTATAAACATGTGTGAATATATGTTGCTATAATAAGATGCTTTTAGTTCATTCATGTATATACATAACAGAGGAATATCAGGGTCAAATGGGATCTTGAGTCCTACCTTCTTGAGGAATCTTCACATTGATTATGAGATCATTTTAGGGCCTACATGTGAACATGCTCTTTGATGTCAATACAAAGAAATACCCGCTAAGGGAAGAAAAACACAATGCCCAAATTTGAGTGAGAAGTTTTCCTGGGGTTACGGATTTGCAAACCATTTGTTTATAGATGGTTCAAATCATCAACTAAATGAGCTTATATAGTTAGATTTTAAAACCAAATAGCCAAATAAAGAAAGAAAATAGAGCAAAAGAGAATGTAATAGATAAATGCTAGAGCTAAAATAAAAACCTTACTATCAGCAGTCATACAAAAGTTCTGAAAAAGGTCATGACAGGAAAAGACATAACAGATAATTACACACAGGATAGATGATAGTGTGAAAATGAGAGTGACTTTAATTTCAAGAACCATAGAGAAATCAAGACAGATTGAGAATCAGGTATATATCCCTAATAGGACAATGTAAAGACAGAAATGCATTTTAGTGGGTCAGTTTCAATAGTGGTGTGAAAGAAAAGTCAGACTAAAAGCTTAATAATTATACAAGTGGAAAATATTATAACCACAAATATCAAGTAAAGGAAACACTTTTTATTGTAGTTAAAATAAAGCATGTGGAGTAATTTTACACATAGAAAAATAATTCAGGCAAAGATTGGATCCATAAAACCTTAAATGTGAAAAGAAAGCTTATTCTAAATGAAAAAAAGTCTTTGTTTTTCTAACTAATAGGAAAGTGATGAGATTCACCATCTGTTAGTACTCTGAAATGTAACTTATTGGATTTTTAAACCTGAATTTATTTAAAATAGCTTGTTTCCATTTAAAAATATAATTTGATTGTATAGTTAAACCAGTTATTTATCTCCTTGATTTTTCTTGTTAATAATCAATCAAAAATGAGAATTAAATTGTGTCATATCCTGGTACAGATTATCAATATTGTGTGTGATCATGATGTGTATATAAAATGTACCAAGAAAGATTCAAATAAAAAGTAACCTCAATCAATAGTCAAATGTGAAATGAATTATATTTATAGTGACATTTTTCAAAAGTGCCTAAAAGTAAAGGAAACTGAAAATATCTCAGGAAACCTAGAGGTACAATTACAAAAACTATAAATTGATCAGTAATGTAGGGATTGTTACGAAGATGTTGATATTAGTGTAGGTTGAACTGTGTTTTGCTTGTTCATATATTATTTTGCACAAAGTATATATTTATAATGCTTATGTAGGATTCAGGTTATTGAATTTTTCAATCACTAGATAAGAAGATTGTTCTTATATTTATCCTGTTCATTCAAATCCAATTTCACTCACAGTAGTAAAGAATAGAAAAGAAGCTAATTGTTGGGTGTGGCTCTTAGAAGTCCGTGCTTTTTATAGTTTCCTGGTATAAAAAACATAATGAGCTTGATTCTTTCCACCACGGGGTGCATGGACTTAAACGTGGGAAGAAGAAATGATTTTTAGAGTTATAATAAGTTAAGTATCTTCATGGTCATCTAGTTTAGACGTATTTCCCAAAAATTTTGGGTTAGTAAAACTTTTGGGGGAAATGAGGAAAAAAAATGGACTTTTATGGGGGAGATATTTTTGTTTTGATTTCTGATCCTCACACGAAGATGTGAGAGGCATCAGGACTCCTGAGGAAGGGAGGGGTTTGGCAATGGATTGTGCTGTATTAGAATCTGATGGAGAAGGGGATCTGGTGATAACAAATGTGTTCTTTATTTAAATTGAATTCTTTATTAGTACATATTAAGTACATGTCAGGATCACACTCAATATTCAGAATTTGTACCAGTATGGCATGAGTTAATTCTCATTCTTAACCATTCCCCTACTCATCCCACAGCCCCCAACCTCCTATATTCATATTCTTTCTTTTTAAAAAAATCATATATTTTTCCCCCTCATTACTTACCCCTACCCTTTTTCCCTTTGAATGATAAGTTTGAACCATTTATATCCAAATGGACATACCTTGAGGTCATGTGTGTAAATACATATCTTTTCTCTGGTATGAGAATCTGAAGATGTAGATGAGTTCTAGAATGTATGGTAGACATTGTGAAGTAAAGCTGTTCTTAACAGCTTTCTTAATGAAAAATAATGGTAAAATTACAAAGACATGAGGTCCACAGTGAGAATTGTTATTGTATTGTTTAATCTCTGCTTTTAACTTTCTGTATTTTTTTCTATTTTTCACCCACACTCCAATCTCCAGTTTTTATTCACATACATCAAAAAAAGCAAGTAATTTGGAAGCTTGCATATTGAGGGTTCTTGTATGAACCTGCCTCCTCAAATGGCAATCAAATCTATACTGTTCTTATAGTGCATGGCTATGCAGATTGCACAGAGAATAAGGGTGGCCCAGCATTTCTCTGTATAACTTCAGAAATATCACAGCAAAGGATTCTGCTTGTGTACAGGAAATACTGCTAAGGAAGGACAGAGAATTTAAATTCCCAATAAGATTTTCAAGAGCAAACAATAGAACAAAATGCTTATAGGGTTAAACTTTAAACCTGAGAGTCATAATTTCTAAATCATAACTTGGTAAAGTTACTAAGAAGTAAATTTTGATTTCAGGAATGATAGGTTTCTAATATCTGGTCATTGAAATGACTCAATTGACTCTTCAGTTTGCCAATGTTAACTAGAACTCAATGGAAAGCAAGGTAATGTATATATGCATCTCAAGGACATGCTACAGACTTCTTCTCTCAGACAGACTAATATCCAAAACAGTATATTGTGCAATTTAACTATGTGTACGTGCTGCTAAATCTGAAGAGAAATAATGGGGATTCACACTTTTCAGAATTCATAAAAATATTCATTTTTGGTTTTCCAGAAACACTTCAATTTTAGACAATATCAATATTTTAGCTTATTACTAAATATTAAAAATTTTAAAAAGAAAAACAACCTGGAAGAAAACTGATAAATATTTAGCTAATATACATTCAGTAGTAATGAGTGATAATAAACTAGGAAGAAATATAAATATACTGTATAAAATATACAAGTCAGTGTATATATATGGACTCATGTTTAGATATTTTATTTATAATCCATTGATTTATATTCATGGATAAAATATATAACATAAAATATTTACTTATATAGTTATATATTTATGGAATGAAACAAAAATGTTTACAATGTCTACCAAAATATCTTCTCTAATGATTTTAGGAAACATCACCATGGATAGTTAAGACAAAACTTGTAACATGAGGGATAAAATTTTTATCCATATGTTTATTTGTGTGAAGAAAACAAGCAATTTAGTAGTAATAGGAAAATGATAGAAACATATTTCATTTAATAACATTTACTATTGCAAGGAAATGAAACTGTCTTTGTTTAAAAATTACTATGGAAATGGGCAATTAGAAATAGAAGATAATTTTTCTTGGTTAATATTTATCTATTTTTCAAGCAATTCATTAAATTGATCTATATAATTTATATAAATGTACATGAATATATACCATAATTTTTAAGCACTTTCATATTTCTTCTATGAGTCTTAAAAGTTACATTCCTAAAGGCTTCTGCTCTCATTCTCTATTCTCCACTTTTCTTAGTACTTTCCTACATCCTCACTGCTCATGATAGCATATAGAATGGGTTAGTGTTATTCTGGGCTATTTCATACACTTAAGCAATGTTCTCTAATTATAGCTCTGAATTTATAATTTACCTTAAAATATCTGATATCTTTCTGCACTTGTGCAAGGCATATGTTAGAGTTTGCAACTGAAAAATTATCAGATCAATAGAGGCCCACAGGGCAGTCATAGAGAAGAACCAACAGCTGACATAGACTGAGAAAGGGTCAGACCAGCAAAGATGCACTAAGCTAGTGACATATCAAGACAATCTGAGATAAATTTACAGAACAAAAGACTTTAAATTTGTAACCAAGAGAAGAAAATGATAGGTGTGTTTGTTGAAACAAATGATTGTTGAAAAATGACAAAGAGAAGACAAAAATCTCACAACTCTATTTTACTTGTCTTTTCTGTCACTGTGAGTGATCCCTGTGAACTCAAGAGGATAAGACAAATCTTTGTAAGAGGGATTTAAGTTAAAATAGGTGAAGAGTCTATAATCGTTCTGAATAAGTTGAGGAAGAAATTTATGCCAAAACAGTCGAGTTTGCTCATGAGACAACCAAGTAAAAGATGCTTGGAGTTTTAAAGAGCATAAAAGGAAATTAAAGAATGGCTTTAAAATTAATGAAAATTATTATAATAATGAAAATATGAGAGGGAGATAATAGAAATTGGCTCTTATAAACTGATTGAGTAGTGAACTTGCTGCTGATGTCAGAACAAACTTTTTACTGGGGATCAAACTCAGGCCCTTCTGCTTCAAAGGTAGGCGCGGTACAACTTGAGCTAAATGCTCAGCTTAGACCAAACTTATTTTTAACGAACATAGCGACTGAATCTATAGAAACTGAGGAATGACCACAGTGCGTACATCACATTGGGAACACTCAGAACAGCACCTGTCAGACAGAGGACAGAGCACAGACATAAAATATAGTTTGTCTTGAAAAATGTCACATTCAGGCTCTTAAAGTTCTGAATTTCAAAGGAGACATGAATTTTCCAAAATTTGAAGAAGCCAGGAAAAATAAGCCTTGTAAGCCAAAGAATATCATGATACAATCTATCATGTCCAAGAAAATTGTCAAAGTTCTTCCAGTAAACTGAGTTGGATAATGAGTACTGGTGTTTACAAATAATGATACAATGACTGGGACTCAGGATTCATCAGAACATCACTTAATTCTAATGTTATTGTCATTTGGTTAGAGATATTGGTGTTTTTTCCTGAAATAGATATGAGCAATAACAAAGAGGACTTTGTTATAAAATAGACAAGGTAGGAAGTGTAGAAGTAACAGCAGTAGTGATTTAATGGTATTATGATTAGCAACAACCAAGATTTCAGTCAGGACTCTGGGCTTTGAGAAGAGAATGTGCAAGAGTTAAAGTAAAGATAAGATTTCGGGCAGAAACCTGTTATTGCCTACTGCAGGGACATGAAGATTGAGCTCAAGAACACTTATAGGTTTATTAATTTTGAACCAGGAATTCAGCTATCATATTTATATGTTTTCTATAAAGTCAAGAATGAAAAAGTGGTAATGTGAAGAAAGCAACCAAGAATTGGATTATGTTCTCAGGGCCTGTAGGTGTGCTGGGATCTATAATCACTGTGATACAAAGACACTAAAAAGAAGACAAGGGGGACCAGAGATTTAGCTCAGTGGTTCCAGCGCCTGCCTCACAAACTCAAGGCCCTGAGTTTCATCCTGGTAACCACATACAATGCTGGGCGTGGTGACTCACGCCCGCCAGCAATCAATACTACATAGCACAGTGCCGGGCGTGGTGGCTCACACCTGTAATCCCAGCACTCTGGAGGCAGATGCAGGAGGATTGCTGAGTTCCAGGCTTGCCTGGGCTACATAGTGAGCTCAGGGCCAGCCTGAACTACAAAGGGAGACCTGTCTCAAAAAAAAAAAGAGAGAGAGAGAGAGAGAGAGAGAGAGAGAGAGAGAGAGAGAGACAAGGGTATGTACTAGTCTTATTGTCTTGTTTTAGCTAGGAAAAAAACTGCACAACTACAACACAGAAAAACATTGACTCTAATTACACTGAACCTGGGAAGGCTCGAACAAGTATACAAGAAGTACGAATTCCAGGTCTCTCTTTTGAACTATGTTATACTAGGCAACTGAAGAGCATTTTTAGTTAGACCTTCTTCTGTTAAAAGGGACTAACAGTACTAATCTCACTTTAATGATACAGCACTTAGCACAGACTACAAGCCACAAAAACCAGTGCACTTCCTTCTATGCTACCCTTTGCCCAGAACATTGGTGGTGCAAACAATTGTTAGTTAAGGAGCTCCGCTGTTCTGAAAGTGTTACTGTATATTTGCATGAAATGAAGGACACGTATTTGGCCAACACATGAGGGTCATGGAAAGGCAGCACTGCATGAAAAGAGAAATATAGTCAGAGGAAGGGAGAAACAGAAAGACAGGTACTACAGTTTGGTTGCACTTTCAACTAGTTCTGTGACTGTGGGTAATTTGTGAAAACACTGGGGGCCTTGAGTTTTTACCTTTTGGATGGTGATAGATAATTAGATCATTTTAAGGGAAATTCTCACACTGGGTTTTATAACTCAAACTTTTCATGTTTTCTAAATTTTAGGAAATGAAATTACTGATATACAAGAATTTTTCAAAGGAGAAATTTTACTCAGTTATAAGACATGACTTGTAATTATATGAAACATATTTATATGTATCTATGTATTACTAGTTATATGTTTTACATCTTCATTCACAGCTATCAGGCCAGTGTTAAAAATTTTATATTGGATCATCACCTCATTTTATCTTTATTGTCTCTTTTTGAGATATCATCAGCCTTTCAGGACATCCAAATGCAAATTTAAAATGTTAATGTAATTGAGAATTCATAGAAAAATTTATAGGTATAATACTGTATTAAATATATATTTATATGTATAGTATAATTATATAACAATCATGATAAATTCTGTATTCCACCTCTTACAATGCTGCTTAGTTGGTTTAAAAATTTTTAATATTTGTCAGCATAACAATGTATTACAGTGAGAAACTGGTCACCTTTCCACTGATATCATCAATTTATTCTTAGCAATAAGAGTTTATGTTTACATAGATTAAATATAAAATATCACAGTCATCTAAAAACTAAGAAATGTATTATAATTGACAGGCATACTTTGTCCTTAGCCAAGTATATCTAAAATATTTACTGGAAGTGCTTTTTTGCAAGTAGTGTTTGTTAAATTTGTACATTGATTATATTAAGTAGTAATAATATTAACAATGATAATAATGAAATATTAACATTAAAGCTACCTCAAGGACATGACTTGAGTTGACAAAGCTGGGAATTTTTTTTTTTTTTTTTTTTTTTTTGAGACAGGGTCTCGCTTTGTAGTTCAGGCTGGCTCCAAGCTCACTATGCAGCCCCAGGCAAGCCTCGAACTCAGCAACCCTCCTGTCTCTGCCTCCTGAGTGCTGGGATTACAGGCGTGATCCACCATGCCTGGCACTGAAGCTGGGAAATTTTAAACTGACATACAAATCCATATTTATAGTGGTTCCTCTTCATGAAGAACTCCCTTGGAAATCGTGTGACATTTTTTGCTTCAAGCACTGTAGAAGAGAGACTTTTCATTCAGCAAGTCTGGGCAATGCTCAGAATCTTCAAAGAGGGTGGTATTTTGTTCTAGTCACAGTGGATTAGTTGAGAGATGATACTTCATTATGAATTTACAATTGCTCAAGCATTGTCACTTTCACATGATGTGTTGACATTTGTATTAGAGAGTCTCCATTAAATGTGAAGTCCTGTACAAACTCTTTGCCTTCTTTGTTTGTCTGAATTGCCACTGTGAACCTAATCCTTCCCTTGCTCAGTCACTTTAAGGGTTCTGAAAAATACTGGATCAAATCTTCAGTTGTTTTTTATAAAATTCTCTTAATGTGTTTTTAATATCTAACCAGAAAACAGTAAGAAAAATATTAATAATTATGCTTAGAAATAAACGTGTTTTTAAATAATTATGAATTTTCTAGACAAAATTATGAACATCAATCCCTTTTACTGAGTGATGGCTTTGTTCAAAGAAATGTGGTAAACATAGTTTGTCACTCATCATCTGAAAGATTGCCTCTCAAATTGAAGCCATTGCACCTTAGAAACTTGATGATACAACACTGAATTAATATAATTTTTCACATGTGTGCATGCATATAATTATTAAAGCACTTATTATATATTGAAAGATTTCCTAGATACAATACGAATGAGTTTATAATCTAATTGGAAAGACAAGGTGATAAAGTTATTCGGTTAATGATATTTCTCCACTAAATGGGTAAAATGTGAGGATACGTGTATGTCTAAGACCTGAGATACATAAAGCTGAGATGAAATTGATATGCTGACAATATTCAGTGTTATCCAGTTTTACTAGTTTATGACTGAAACAAGACATTTATTGGGGGAAAACTTCATGTATCTCTATTGGCTTTGAAGATCAAGGTTAAAGCAAAGTAAAACAAACTCAATATTTGAGGAAGACCTGTGAAGCAACTGTCTTTAAACAAGCCTCATGTCTCCTTTCATGTCTTTAGATGTGAAAGCTGCCCATTTCAGCCACATAAAGGATTAAAGTCTCTATGTAAGTTTATAATGACAAAGTAGAGGCCTCTGGAAAGAACTGGGAAAACGTGAAATATGAAGAAAAGGTCAAAAAGGGAAAGGGAAATGGGGGTGGAAAGGAGAAAGTGTAAGAGAAGAAGGAAGGAACAGAAACAAAAATTTTGTAAAATGGAGAGTAGTAGAGGTGTGAAAGGGTGGGAAGGGAGATAATGAAAAACAAAAACCAAGATATGTCACATACAGGTACAAATTCCCAATGATAAATGTGGTCATAATATATACCTAAATTGTACCAATAAAAGTCAAGATTAAAATAAAAGAATTAAGCTGGTCATGGTGGCTCACATGTATAATCTTAGCACTCAGGAGGCAGAAGAAAGAGGAACACTGTGAGTTTGAGGCCAGTCTGGCCCACACAGTGAATTCAGGGTCAGACTGAAGTACAAAGGGAGACCTTGTCTCCAAAAAAAAAAAAAAACAAGGCCTTGTCTCAAAAAAAAAAAATGCGTGTGTGTATAAGAATTTATACATATATACATACATACATAAGAATTAGGTAGAACTAATGAAGATGAGGGAAACAATTTTTTTTGGGGGGTGGGGGTTGTACCGAGGATCAAACTTAGGCCTTTGTGCTTACAAAAGTAGGCACAGTACCACCGGAGCTAAATCCCCAGCCTAGGAGACAGATATTTTTTTTTTATTGAATTCTTTATTGGTACAATTTATATACATCTCAAAATCACATATAACATTGGGAAATTTGTACCAGTATATACCACAAGTTAATTCTCATTTTTACCCATATCCCTACCCACTCCCCCCTCCTCCCCCCTTATACATGCTCTTTTATTTTCTTTCTGTATCATATTTATTCCTTCCCCTCAT
>PVIC010033643.1:0-20062 GCA_004025085.1 Thryonomys swinderianus | reverse complement strand
TGTTTTATGACATAATTTAAATGTGATGATTTCTTTATTTGGAACTACTGTCTTTTGATAAAGTTCTCTAATTTAAAATAAGAATTTAATATTTTTAAAAGTAAAGAATATAACAATGCGAGTAGATAGTGCATAAAATTTAATAAACTCTTTGCATTATTTACTGTTTTTAATGTAACTGTTTTTTTTGTTTTGTTTTGTTTTTGAAACAGGGTCTCGCTTTGTAGTTCAGGCTGGCCCTGAGCTCACTATGTAGCCCATGCAAGCCTCGAATTCAGCAATCCTCCTGCCTCTGCCTCCTGAGTGCTGGGATAACAAGCATGAGCAACCACACCTGGCTAATTTAACTGTTTATAACTAATATTTTTTTACAATGACTATAAGGTTTTTATTTAAAATTATAATAACACTATATCCATTCTTATTAGTGATAGACTAAAAACTCAATTTGGTTCTGTAAACTTCATCATTAACTTCTTTTTTTTTTTTTGAGACAGGGTCTCACTTTGTAGTTCAGGCTGGCCTTGAGCTCACTATGTAGCCCAGGCAAGCCTTGAACTCAGCAATCCTCCTGCCTCTGCCTCCCAAATGCTGGGATGACAGGCGTGAGCCACCACGCCCGACATCATTAACTTCTTGACGGTCTATCGCACACAGTGCTATCATATAAATACAGACATCTCGTCAGTCTAGGTCAGATTTGTTTTTGAAACTGCTGCTACTCTAGGGCCATATTAACCATGTTTGTTCGCTGTGATGCCCAGTTCACTTGTCCTTTTATATATACGACTCTACCTTTTATATATACGACTCTACCAGAAGAAATAATACCATCCTTCACTTGATAATTGAAATCTGCATCATACTGACAGCTCTGAATATTCCAGGGTCTTTGATGTGGCATCTCATCTTGCTAATGACTTGGGTTCCTCACATTTTAAATGCCCCTGTCTAGCTCGCATTAGCAATTACTAAATGAGAAGATACTTCATGACAGACGCTTTTGACTGATGCTAATAATTGGTGATTACCAAGACACCAAAAGACCTGTAGAACACAGTGATTTTAGTAGTAAGCATATGATACATAATGTATGAGGCCAATTAAAGAGTCTGTGTCTTGTGGAGAGGAACTTGCGACTTGGTGTAAGCCTTCAGCTCTGGCACTAATAATTATTTACTATTTTCTAGGTTTTAATACATTGAAATACCTATTCTCCTTGATGATACTTGAATTTCAGCTAAGCTTTGTTGAAACATAGCTTCATTGAGGAAAGTCTTCACTGGTTTATGTAAAGAATTTCTCGTGGGGATGGGAAAAAATGAGAATTAAGTGGTGTCATATATTGCTACAAATTCTCAATGTTGAGTGTGATCATGATGTGTATATATAACGTACCAATAAAGATTCAAATTTTTTAAAAAAGAATTTCTTGGGAAAGTACCCTTTTTAAGTCTGCTTAAATCATCAGTTATACATGAGTTCTGCTCAAGTTCTGAATGATATCCCTCCACTATAGCTTCATATTAGAATTATCCAAACAGATTTTAAAATCCTGATATCTAGGTCAAATTTGACCTATTACATTTATCAAAGTGTCTTGTGGAGCAATATTTTTTCAAAGCTTCTCATGTAATTCCAGTGTTTGGTTAAAGTTGAGGACACAAAGCAATATCTAAAACTTACTTATTATTTTGTAAACCTGTTTCTATATATTTAATAGAGCATTGTTTTTGAAAACTTTGATAATGTTACTTCTCAGATTTGTTTCTTTTCTCTCTATTGATTCATCTCTCTAAAATGTCTTACATGACCAAAAGTTTTTGTCTAGATTTATTTGCTTATAGGAGTGCCATTGAAATATTTCTGCTACTGTTTTCATGGGTGCTGTATTGTCAGGCATACAAGATTAAAAAATCATATTTTGGTTGAATTGTTTTTTCATTCATATTTCTTGCTACCTTCAGTAAAATACAATATTTATTTTCAAAATTTATTTTATGTGATAAGCTTAAAAATCTATCCTGTTTCTCCTTAATTTACTGGCCATGTACCACTTTTGCAGGACTTAAATAGAAACATTTCATGCCAGCATTTCCAACAGCTGAAAATAAAAGAAGTTGAAAACATACACAAGGTCTTTGTACACAATTCAGTTAGAGTTGCAGTTATGTTCAGCTAGAATTAGAATTATATTCACCTCCAAAGAGTTTCCTAAATGTCCTTCTAATGTATTAATGACCTCTAATGTATCAATGACCATTCTTGTTCAATATTGTCTTATATTTCTCTTTATACTTCCCTTAAAATGACACGTTCATTCCCATTCAGAGAGACTTGCCTCCTACTGCTTAGATTTATTGTCCCCACATTCCAAATAGTCCCAGTCTTGGAGTATCCATAATTCATGATTATTTTTCTTTTCCAGAGCAGTGACTTCTTTCACGTGAGGCAAGCGGGTTGTGTACAAGGGTATTCTTAGGAACTGAAAGATTATTTACTTCCTAAGGGCTCCGATTCAAGTTTGAAACGATGCTGAGACCAAGCTTGCGAAACAGGAGTTAGCTGAGTGAACCGATTAGAAGGAGCTGAGCTGACAGCCGGGCAGTGGTGGCGAAGGCACCTATTTGCTTCCTCCTCTAAAGGACAGACATTCAATTGCTAGAAGTCATCAACGAGTTTTCTTTTATGATTTCTTCTGTACCGTTCACCGATTTCTCGAGGAAACAGTTTCCTACATCTGACACTCTCCTGGAAGCCTAAAAGAACATTTTGTACTCGTGGGTTTCAAAATATGCTGTGCCAAATTGAGCAAAATACTCCACTTGGTGAAGCCTGTTCTATCTGTTGTCAATGATCGTCTGAGATCTGGATGCCTGCTTTCATTTATAGTTTCAGATCTCTGATGCTGAGAAACCATCCTTCATGTCTGTGCATAGCTAGACCCCAAAGACAGTCGCTACTGTTTGTGTCCAGACAACATTTTCAAGAATGTTAGTGTAACAAATAATAAGGTACTATGTCTCTCTCCGTAGCCCGGGACAAGCTTGCCTCCTGTTCATTAGAATAAAGCAGTCTCCCCTTGCAGCTTGGTTATCATCCATTTTAAAGTCAAAGATCTCTTCATAAGCAAATTGTGACATATCCGGTGGGACTCGGCCCCATTTGCCCTATCTTGTAGGATCTGGAGCTCAGGGAGCTGGTAAAATGAGGGTAATTTGGTTGCTACTGTTAATGAGGAATGAATTATGGTTTGTCTTTGGTCTCACATTCCCTTGTCTTTTACCACTGCCCCTGAAACGATGTCAAAGTTCTTCACTGCAAATATGTCAAATTATCAGAAACCATTTCCCTTAGTTTCAGATGCTGTTAAGATTATGCATAGTCTCATTTTAAATCTTGAATTATTTCCATGCACAACACCTTGTAGTGAAAGTCTTTTTCCCATTGTGTTTATTATAAATTATTTGGGTGCTTACTAACTTAATCTGGGAGCTCTTTTCTTGATTTTAATTTACAGTTTTAGTCTAGATTTTCAAAGTATTTTTTATTTAGATTATGCGTACTGATAATTCTCAGATTTTTCTCCCTGGAAAATAGGAAAGAAATCTATGCTGACAACATCTTCAAACATGAATAGGGAAAGGGAGTAGGCCTAAAGCACATCCTGCAAAAGCTTTGTGTGAAATAGTAATAAATTGATAATCTTCAGATGATTTTCAGACCAGCAACAAACCCCTCAAACGATTCACCATCTAAATTTTACAATTTTTTCTATAATTGTGTCACATGAAGAATCTCTGCCTATTTTGGATGTAATATTTTAATTTATCTCCATTTGTAACCTTAATAATCGAGCTTTATAAGGAAAATTAAGGTGTTTGTGCTTTTTAACTGTTTTAGTACTGATGTTCACAGTATCTACTGGTATGTTTGATTAAATATTTAAGAACTGATTTGGTTACTGTACATTTCTTAAAGTTTTTAGAATTTTTTGGTTTTTAGAACAAAAGAAATAATATATATACATATATATACACACACACACACATTATATATATATATATATATATATATATATATATATATATATATGTTCATATTATTGTTACTTCTTGGCATTTCTCTATGCATCATAACCCTGTGACATAAATATAGTATACAGTTTTATTTTCAAGATGAGAAAATTATATTTCATGACAATGTAACATGTTTTCCCTGGGCTAATAATGGGAAAGCCATTAATCTGGAGTTCGGTATACAAATTCCAAAACCAGACCTATGTTCTTAACATCAGAATTTTCACCACTACATTTTTTTTCCTTCACTTTTGTCTCCATTTTAACCCACATTTTGGAAAAATCAAATTTAAGTACTTCTTTCTAGGCATATTATCTTTTTTATTTATAGTGGTAGCACCATTTTATATGATGAGACAAGTTTAATGTACAAAATATAATGTAGTCTAACTAAAATATAATTATTTATTAATTATCTCGTACTGTGACAAATTACTCCAGAACTTGTCAGCTGAAAACAATAAACATGATTATCTCAAAATTGTGGTATATCGAGTTGGGGGATGCTTTAACTGACCCGTCCACCTCATTTCTGTGCCAGGCTTCCACAAAGGTCTTAACTGAGTCACCTCAAGGTGTGACTGGGGTAAAGGTCACACCTCAGTCCACCCAAGTGAAAGGCTCCACGTTAGCATGAAATTTTAAATAAATTTTCCTCTGGAAATTTACTTCAGTGACTTTTTAATTTTAATAACCTGTGATAATTCACCTTAGGTGAATTTAAGGGAACAAATACTTACGTGGCATGTCGTCTGCTAAAACTACATTTACTGATGTTACAACGTAGGTCTGGCTTCTGAGTACTTATGTTCAAAGGCAATAAATAGAACAGGTATGTAGGTATGTAGTTTAATTTTGTGTGAAGCAGATTTTACGAGTTACCTTTAAAGCTGTATACCCCAAATAAAGCAGAAACTCTAGGAAATGAGATAACTGGAAAGATGTACCCCAAATCTCAAGGTTTCATAAATATTTGGAAGAAAACTAGATGTATCTGCCAAAAGCCTAGTCATTTATCTTCAGCCCCATCACAACGTTTTCTTCTCCTCCATCTACTTCTTTCGACTTGATGATCCAATCTGTAATGTTTTGGGTACAATGTTGCTAGTGTTAAATCATGGTTATAAAAACTTAACATCTTTGGTGATGCAGTGAAGTGACTTAAATTATTAACTATCCTGACTGATCATTATTGTAAAAAAGTAATCTCATCTTTAATGTCTACTCCATTTATGATTGAAATTTAATGAGTATTTTTGATATTGAGATTGTTAAGAAACTAAAAACTGTCAACTTTTCTAGTCATTCAGAGCATTGCAAAGTATTTTCAGTACCTCACACTTACTTTATTGTATTGTACAGTTGACTATCATAGTGTGAAATATATTTAATTCTGTATTCATGGTGCCTAGTACCTTCCTAAATGTTAAATGCTTACATGTAACTAGAGAAAGTGCAAGAAATAAAATTATTTTTAAAAACTTTTAGAGCAAATTTCATTAAGAAGTTCGTTCACCAAAAACTCAGTTTTAAATTTTATTTTGACAAACATAAACATAAAATTTTGAAATTCTGATCCAAAACAGAATGCCACAGCAGAAATTTTACTCCACCATTTCTTTTACCCTCGTGAGTTCCTAGAAGCAATGAACTGCATTCACTGGGCACTAGCAAATACTTTGTGGTGACATGTGGCCCTTCCCAATCATATGCATTTACTAGAAGAGGTGCATTTAAACTTAAAGACAATAGGGGCTGAAGATTTAGCTCAAGTGGTACCGCGCCAACCTGGACACACAAGAGCCTGAGTTCTATCCCTGGTACCGCAAAAAACACCTTTAAAGACAATAAAAAGGACATATGTCGCACTAAATATGCCTCAGAGCTATATTATTGCTTTGAAAAGTACATTCAGTGTCACTTATTGCTAGATGAGCTATCATCCTTACTTTTACATTCCTTTATAAATATATATATGATGATAATTCATTCCTTGGTCTGAAAGTATGCATTTAGTGTGTAATCATTGCACGGTGTTTGGTTTGCAGAGAACTTTGATCACAGTTTCTTTTAGAGCTTGGTTTTCACTCTTTAGGTGTCCAGTCCCTTGGTTTGGAGATCAAGCTTCCCTATAATCACTTAATGGTCAGCTCAGCAACCACTCAAAGTAAGTTGATGGAGAGGACAAGTTAAGAGAATGACTTGAGGCAGGGCTGCGCTTAGCGTGCTCGAAGAATACCAAGGAAGCGCGTGTACCTATGAAGGTACTGAGCATAGGAGAACTGTCAGAAGAGCCCAGGCTTATGTATGGTAGAAAGCATGGTGCCTTTTATGCTGAGGAGGACAGGGACGCTGAAAGTTTGAACAAAAGAACTAATATGTCTCTCTGTTTTTGTCCTCTTTTCCTTCCCTCCCTCCCTCCCTCCCCAATTCCTGTCTCTTGTTCCCTATGTTTTATGAAAAGATCTCCTTCCTTTCTATTGATCTATATCAAATAAGGGGGCAGAGAGAGCAGGATACAGGGGAAGAGATGCTCTCATAAGAAAGACCGTGCAGTACTTAAGGTTGGGTCTCTGATTTACTTAATAGTATGGTCTCCAGGTGCATCCATTTTTCCTATGAAAGACTCAAGTTTATACTTCTTTATGGCAGAGCAGTACTGTATTATATAGATAAAGTGTGTCTTCTATTTGCATTCATCGGTTGACAGGCATTTAGGTTATTTCCAAGATTCAGCTATTATCAGTTATGATGAAAAGGCCCAAGAAGGGAAGAGGAAGGGAGCAAGAAGGGAAGAGGAAGAGAGGAGAGAAATAAAAATGAATTAAGATAGACATGTAACAATGCCTCACAATAAATGTAATCGATATGAACTGCAAACATGTACTAATAAAAATAAGAAGAAAGGTTTATCTGTGAAAATAAAAAAGAACTACTACCTATTGTTTTCAGATCATTACTCTTCAAATGCTGGTGAGGAAAAGAAGTTACAGGAATCAGTACAGGCGAGGAAGGCCAGGAAGGCTATGCGTTCATCTGGGTGACTGGACTGGTGGCTTCTGAGAGTCCCTGTAGCAGAGAGCCTAAGTAAAAACAGTGAGTCAGGCTGAGAGCGTTCACTAACAGGCAGAACTTGAAACAGGAAAGACTGATGGGAAGGAAGATACGCCCTGGAGTTCATGGGAGGAGAGGAGATCAATTCAAGGCACATTAAGATGAGATGCCTATTGGAATTTCAAGTTGAAAGGATCAACAGAGAGAAGCCATACATGCCTGAATTTGAAGGAAGTGGTTTGGACCAGAGATATAATTTTGGCACATAGCAAGCTCCCACATATGTTTATTGAATCAGTAGCTATACTGAGATAATTCAGTTGCATAATGTTATCTAATACTGAGAAATAAATAATAGCATAGCTAGGTGCCAAGATACTGTTCTTAATTTCTATTTTTGGATGTCAGGCAGAAGTTTGTTGCAACAAAATATGATGGAGAATTCATCTGGACTATCACTAAGGTGAATCTTTTGTGTCTTTGATTCTAGACTTAGGATGCATTCTGAGAGATGGGATTAAGACTGAAGTTTTTGAAGCACACTGCAAATATGATTTCTACAAAAGAAATCAATATATATCTCTCCTAAGAGAGTAGTCAGCTTCTTTTCTTACCTTGGCCAGGTATGAGTTGTATTATTGTTGCTTTTCTCCTTATGAGTCACTGAACTGACAAAGAAAATTGTGGAAGCTCTGAGTAGTAAGGACTTTCTTTCCTATCAACAGTAGTCCAATGTGGCAAATGTATTTTTCAGCTTGCGCCGTGATGTGGCCAAACCCTTCATAGATTTTCTCTCTCTCCTGGCGGAGGAAAAGAGGCCATACCTCTTTAAGAAACCATAGCTACGTACAGACGCAGGGGAAGCAGGGGACATGGGTGACTCAGACCGATCATACATTGCTAAATGCTGCTTCCGCCCTTGTATCCAATCATAGCTGTCGTGAGCACTGCACCTGCCCTCTTATCCAATCACATCCTAAGGCACCCTATGTGAATGCCGGTAACCTCCGTGATATGGTAATTAATACAGAAGGTCCCTAACCACATGGAGCCCAGTTGCTGCATTAATTCCGCATCACTGCTCACTCTCCCAAGGCCGTGGGATTACACAGACGGCACGGTAACTGGAGCAGGCCAGATTACACCGTGACAGCAAGATACCATAGATGGAGTGACTTGTTAAAGAAAAACTCCTTCCTCAAGCTCTAGAGCTCAGATGTTCAAGGTACAGGGGTTTTGAGTTTTAGGTTCTGGTGAGTGCTCCCTTCCTAGTTTACAAAGGTGCTCCTCACTGAGTCCTTACAAGGTCTTTCCTTGAAGCATGCATTTAGGCAGCGAGATTCTGAACAGTAATGTTTTCTCAAAGGCCCTGTCTTCAAATGCCATTCCAGAGAGGATGAAAGGTTTCAATGCATGAATTTTGGGGTATCAAAGACATTCAGCCCATAACTGTCTATGAAAGAAAAAAAAAATCCCTCGGCCTGCTGAAGAAAAACATAACAAAGCGATGCATGAAAATAAAAAGAAATGAAAAGCAGTAAGGGTGACTAAAGTATCGTGTTGGTGACCTCTAAACCAGAATTAGGAAGAGGAGCTGGACCCCAAACTCTAGAAGGACAATGAGGAAATTAAACAACCTTGTTCACAGAGGAGCCTGGAGTGCAGGTTACTGACTGAAATCAGGAAATCTGTGTGGAATTCCTTGTCCTGAAATAGCCTCATATACACTGTGGAAAGATTAAGACAAACCTATGATTAGCTGCAGCCCAAGGGTATGGATTGTATAAATCTTTCCTCAGAAGGTCAGAAGAAGAGTTTTACAAGCAGGAGCAAGTGCACAATACACTGCTGGTTCTTTTTTGTTTTTTTTTTTTTTCTTTTCCCTTTTGCTTACTTATCTCCTACCATTAGCTGCTATTTTTCATAAAATTTTATTTATGGAAATTCTTTGATTTATGGGACAGTTCACTTTCTTTTCCTTACTCTGTTCTTTTTGATAGCTACATTGGAAACTAGATTTTTTTTCCTTATGATTTTCATCTGTGATGAATTGATTTTACTCTTGCTTTTATGATTATATGAATTTCATGAACACTGCACTTGAGTCTCAGTCTAACATTCTTAATACACTCTCCAACTAGGGTGAGCTTTCTCATTTCATATGCGTGCTAAGGCTGTGGAAACCAAAAGCGAAGGTTATGTCCTTCAGCGAATGGCCCGAAGGTCACAAAACGTAGTCCGGTCTTTAGGTGGGCCCAGATCGTGCCAAATCTTTTTTCTCCTGAGCATCCTTGTTTTCCTGCTAGCTCATCAACACATTCCAAAAGATTTGTAAAAACTGATATCCTAAAATTTGTTGATCCTGGGAAGGGTAATCCAGATGCTTAGCTCAATGTATTACTGAAACTAAACCCTGAGTTGAAGAGAAAATCTGTTTATACCATTCGAACCTTTTGTCTTAGAACAAATAGGGTAACCTACTTATCTCTAGGGAAATGGAATCCTTACAACCCTCATCTTTAAGCTTGTGATCTTTTAAATTTCTTAATAATTCGATAGGGCACAAAAGTATCAATAAGCCTAAAAAGTACGATGCTGAATGTAATCATTCTAATAAATTAGAACATTTGATATCAAAGTACCTCTTTTTGTTGTAATGCTTTCTGAAAGGCCTTTAGTATATTTGAAGTAGTTATGTGACCTGATAGTTTTAAACTCATTACAGTTCAGTTTTCATGAGTAATGGAATGAAATTGTAGACTTTGTTTAATATTGGGTGAAATACTCAGTTCTTACATCTAAGTGTTAATTTATTAGATGGCAGCAGTCATTGCAGTCTTTAGAACAGAGTGATTTATTTAATTCTTAAAGGGAGTCTTAAAAGTTTACTTATTGAGTATTCAAAGTAACAGTTAATCTTGAGTATTCTTTTGCTGGCGTAGAAATTTTTTTTATTAGAAAGACTGACAAGACGCATTAAAACCACATCCTTCGGAGTAGCTTCAGAAAGTCCTCATTAGTCATAGCAAATTCTTAAATTCTTCGGAGCCTGTCTGTGTCTCCATGCGTGCTTTGATTGTTGCTGGTAGAAACTGAGTGTTTGTGCAGTAAAAAGACTTGAGTCTATAAACATTTTAATATTCAGTTTATTTGCTTTATCGTTAAGTGGGACGTGAAATGTCTAGACTTCACAGAAATACAAATGGCCAGTGATTGCACATTAGGATCACTGGCCATTAGAGGAATACAAATGAAAACAACACTGACATTCCATCTTACCACAAAAAGAAAAGCCATTCTCAATAAATCAAAAAATAACAAATACTGACTGGTGAGGCTGCGGGGAAAGTGGACCTGCTCTAAATTATTGGTGGGAAACAAACTCGGACAGGTGCTATAGAAGCCAGTATGGAAATTCCTCAAAGCACAAAAACAAGAAATGCAATTTTAGACCCTAACGTTCTACTCGAAAGAGTTAAAGACACTGCTTAACAGTGATAGATGCACACCCGTGTTTATACCAGCACAATTCGTAATAGCTAACCCTTGGTAGGGGTCTACGTGTTCATCAATTGATGAGTGGATAAAGACAATGTGATGTTTACATACGACAGAATATCAACCTGAGGCATGTGTAAGGAAATTGAAGCCCTTGAGAGCATAAGGTTAAGCAGAATAAACCAGACACAAAGATATCTCTTATGAGAAACTGAAACCATAAATAAATATCAAGATAAAAGAGAGAGAAGAGGAATTGGGGAATAGATCCTTCTCAAATGGACAAGAGCTCAAGGGGCGGAGGGAAGGGAGAGACTGCAGAGGCAAAGAGGATTAATAAGGAGAGTAGCTGTGTCATATACTCAACTCCACACAAGGAATGTGAATATTCTGTACTACAAACATGTACTAGGAAAATCTATTCAGTTTTATTTTAGGAAAAAATAAGTGTTACCTCTGCTGTTTTTTTTTTAATATTACCAGCTACCTAAAAATGCTCAGAGATTGAAATTATTTAGGGTAAGTGCAGCTCCTTCTTTAAATTGTGGTCTGGTCTTTCCTGTTCTCTCATCTCCTGTGGGAAGATCTTTATCAGCTGGAGGGGGCCCCCTGTAGGAATGGGCGATGTTTTACTCAGCCCCAGGGGAATCAGGGTCACCCATCTTTACTATTTTAACAGAAGACATTGTAATCACTCTTCAATTAGAAATCATTCTTTGTATGTGGGCACACTATCACTTGAAGAATGCTTTAGTTCTAAATGATATCTGGGGCTGGTGTGGTGGGCCATGCCTATAAAAAAAATCTTAAGACAAGTGCAGTCAAGCTAATATGGAAATGTGGTTTTGCTAAAAAGAATTTAAATTGTTGCCTCCTTAGTGAGACTCAACTCACACATATCCTCCAAAAATATGTGAATGATCAGGATTATTCCTGAGCCTTTAAGGTGAATATATTTCTAAGATATGTGTCACTGTTTCCCTTACATGACTGACTGTACTATTATTTGAATGCAAATAATAAAATGTAGTGATATTGCCCAATCATCTTGTAAATTGTGAATAAAAAACATTCATCAACAACTTAGTCCATTTCAAGGCTTCAGTTTATTTGATGTATTTTTACATCCTCCCAGGAATAGCATGAGACAAAAATACTTATCACTCTTAAAATGGAAGAATATGAAGAAAACAACCCCATAGTCCTTGCCTATCAAATAAGAAGTCAGGATACAACTTAGCTCAGTATGATATGCAAGACAAATTATTATATTTTAAAGGAATAATAAGTAAGCCTCTCTTCAAGACCATTTGAAAATATTATTTTAACATTAATTTTTTGAAATTAAATTAATTCTAGAAATATAAAATTTTTTTCCAAAATTTTGAAATTTTTCTGTGACAGAGATATTTTTAATATAACATAGTGGAAGTCAATTGTAAAACAGAGCAATAGCTGGAGAGAGAGGGATAAAAATGCAAGAAAAATATCCTATGGCCTTTTCATTTAATACTTGAGAAAACTTCTTACTCCTGTGTTTTGATGACCTTGTGCAGCAAACAGTAGAGAGCTAAAGGTCATACTTGACCTTTCTAGCAAGAAATTGCAAAAGTAGCAAGTTTCTCAAATTTTGCTGCTACAATCTTCCTAAAAAAATTAAAAGGAGAGCATTTATCCCCAGTCATCAGAAATTATGCCAAGCTGTCACATATTAATATAAGGAATCACAATTATTCTCGTTTTAATGTAAAATTAATATGAGTTTTACATGTACCTCCCTAGTAAATACCTCCCTTCACTCTCAAATCATCTCCCCGTACATGGCCTACATTATGATAATGTACCAGGCCTACATCCTGGATTTCTATTATTTTCTATAAACTTTCTCAAAATTCTCTAACCAAATTCATTACATATTACTTATTTATCTATAACTTGTTTTATAAGAATATAGTTATAAGCTCTAACTTCAGATTGACATTCACATATCAAACACACTTTTTGACAACTTCAATCCAGCAAATGTAATAAATGAAATACGTCTAACCAAGAGCTCTTATGTCCACCTTAACTTTTACGGCCACCTTAGCACAGCCCTCATGTCCTGTAACATGCTGAACCTTCACCCAATGCTCGACATTCTTTCTCTTCTCATCCTAGTTATTCTCCTTGACAAATGGTCAAAGACTTCAAAAATGACAAGATCTGCGGCTCTTCTATTTGCTTCTTACCATTTTCAGAATGTACCCCATGTGCTTAACATGGAGTATTTTATTAATCTTCACAAAAACATCTAGAAATGTGTATTTTCCCCGTGATAATGTTGAGAATTTTAAAAAAACACATTAAATTTATCTTTCCAGGTTAAAAATTTTATATAATTGAATGTGGGGATAAAGTCCAACCGCTCTGATCCAGATTCCATGTTTTAGCCACAGCCGTATGTGGCCTCATACACCCCCCAGCTTAGTCTAACACGTCCATTGTCTCTCCCTGGTTTACCTGCCTGTGCCTCTGCTGTGCTCCCGATTTCACTGCAAACGTTCCTTCTTCAGAAATATTTTTAGTCCATCTTATCTGAGGAGACCAGCACTTGGGGCTATGTGTTACTTATTTTCTCCCTTGCTCTTATTATTTATCCAGCATAAACTGTGTTTATTGCACAGACACATAAAATCTGTCCACATCTAACTGTTATGTAAGGGTTCAAAACATGAAGATGGTAGTGTTTAAAGGATAGCTTTCTCCTATTTTTATTCTGCTTTTGATCATTTTGCATACAAGCCTTGAAAATAATTATTTCCTTAATTTGGATGCTTGGAATAAGAAGATAAAATAGAAAGTGGAAGTCAAAACTACCTTTATGCTGCCAAGATTAAGCGAAGAAGCAGAAAAGGATATACAGACTCTTAAAAAGCCATGAGAGTTAATATTAAAAATAAAATCAAGAAAATAGTAAGTGTAGAATTTTGTAGTCTATTAAACCAATAGGCTTCACCAATTCCTTACATTTTAAAGACACGTCAGTTTTTATTCTATGTACCTATCATAGACCATTAACCAATAACATCCTTTAAAATCGAATAATTTGATTTTTATTTGTTAAGCACATGATTAATAGACTGTACTACTAAATATTTTTTCTCACTATGAGCCAAGACAAACCTTTTCCTCTTTACATTGTGTGGGCATTTTGATCTAATAACAAAAATACGATGAATCCTCCCATCACTTAGCTTTCTTCCCTGCTCAGAGAGCTGCCGCCTGCATTGCAATAGCCAAGAAATGGAGTTACTGAAGGACACAAATATTTACGAAGGGAGAAAACTGAACTGTAGAGAATAAATCAAACTACCAAATTTTTCCCTCTGAGTTATTATCTTACTATGAGTTATCACGTGACACATTACATTTTTTTTCTCTCCACTCTCTTCTTGCAAAAAAAATGTCACCCGGCCGTCACCCATCTCTCGGGTTCATCCCTGACGGACAGGAGACGCTGCCGTCATTTCTAAACTCTCCCCGGCCCGCGCACTGCGCACTTACACCGTCCCGCACGCAGGCCGCGCTTCCGGGAGTGACCCTAGGTGCTCGCGGGAGCAAGATATCATGACCAAAAAATAAAAATAACAATTTCACTAGATTTATTCAATATTTTTTGGTATGGTCTGTGTTAAAACATTAAATACATAATGCAACATTATAATCTAGATGGTAATATCTAGTCTTTATGAATTCCTTTTGCATTACTCTTTCTTTGAACTACACACTTTACACTGTCAGGTTGGCCTTTCCTTCATTTTTTTTTGGGGGGGGGAATAATTTCAATACAATGTCTCCCCACTAAATGTAATGGTGAAGATATCCGTGATGGATGTCCTGCTTGATATTTCACTCCAGTGTATTTTCCAATGATTTGGTCTATTAGACATAATCTAAATTCTAAGTGACTCTTTGAACCTCCTTGTTCTGATTAAAGAACAAACAAGTTCCACATTGTTTGGCCCAGAAGATGTATTGATAAGTTATTTTTTCTTCACTTTTTGGTTAAGGATAGCTGGCTAGATGTTGGTCAACTCTGCCACTGCTCAGAATTATCATAAGAACAACTGCTATTGAAGTTTAGTTTCATTTCTTCTATCAAGTTCTATCATTTCTGTACTATGAACAGTTGGCAATAAAGATGCATATTTTTTGCCTTTTCATTTCATAACACAGGCTTTTTATCTCTCATATGCTAACATATCTCCCTTTTCCTTTCTTTCTTTCTTTCTTTCTTTCTTTCTTTCTTTCTTTCTTTCTTTCTCTCTTTCTCTCTTTCTTTCTCTCTTTCTTCCTCTCTTTCTTTGTTGTAGGTATTTTGATACTTCCTGACTATTCAGGCTCAGTGTCCCAAACATGCCTCTTTTATATTGTAAAAGAATATCACTGGGTTCTGGAGAAGCATAAAATTATATCCAATGTACTTATGATACAAGTTTTTATAGGTTGTAGCACAAAATCATAGGTTATTTTAACAGATAAAAAGAAACACAGATTAGTAAAAGAAAATAACCAAAACTTATTATTAGATTTCACTAGAAATCGATATTAAGGATAAGTGCAATGTTCTACATTTTAAAAGCATGCACAACATAATCTGTGTAAAATAAACAGACATAGGCATGTTTCTCATGGAAACAACAATGGACTGGTGGAAACGACTTCTGCCTCTGGGACGCTTGGGGTCGTCAGTACTTACACAAATGTGCTGCCTGAATGATGCTTGGGGTAAACCGTACATGCTTAAGGTTCTCTGAACCAAGTCAAGCACAGAAAATTATGGCCTGTTTTAAATGACAACTTCAACATATGACTGGAAATCTATCGATGTGCCAAATGAAATTGGTCATTAATCTTTAAATTCTTATCCTTTATCCTCTAGACTTCAAAATAACCACACCACAATAAAATTCAGCCTCTGTTTATTTCTATTTGATTTAAAAACATTCCAGAAAGATTATTAATTTCATATGATAAATTAGGGGTTGATTTAAAACTTGCTCCATATAATTGATCAGTATTCTTTCATTTATTCCATTACCACAATTTTCATTTGTCTTACAGTATTCTCTGTTAATAATTTACCTAAATTATTACAATAAAAACAAAATTCTTTAAAAACTTTCCAAAACTTTCCATGAAAATTTTCTCCTTATTCTAATTAAAAGAAACAACCAAAAAGTTAGTTTATGCTTCAATAAAAAGAATTTCCAAAAAGAGGGAAGTGATTAAAATTTAAAAATAAAGGGTTATTTATTTGAAGATGCATATGGTGTTCCTGAGCTGATGACAGGCTGTGGAACTCAAATTTCAAATTTTAATGCTTTATTAAAAAATAGGTAATATGATTTGATGAAGTACAGGATTCTGGCTTCAATTTCAGACTTTAAAAGCTGAGAAAAAAAAACACAAGGGAGATTTTGAAAACATGTGTCACATAGTGAGTTCTGCTTTGTACAAAGATTAACCTTTGGCAAAGAGAAGAAAATACAAAATGCAAAGATTACAGCTCTGGAAATATAGGTCTAATTTGTCCTAAAAGTCACATTTTCTTTCCTTTATTGTTAGGTTTTTATTTTTTCCAGAAGACTCAGCAAGATTATGCAGAAGGCTGTTGAGCTCAGCATTAGCAGAGCACCTGCTGACAAATTTAAAACATTTGAGGCACTGTGAATAATTATGAGCAATTTAAAGAGTTTATTTTCTTCACTTTTTAAGCCAGGGTATATGTAAATGTGTTCGTGTGCACATGCGTGCCTACAGGTGTAAGTGTGTGTGTGTGTGTGTGTGTGTGCATGCGCACTCGCACATGAGTGTGTGTGTGTACATTTTTAACCTTAAAGACCATGGCTAGCAATAGTCATGAAATTTTGTTTTCTTTTTTATAAAATAAATAAATTTTTAAAACAAAGGTCAATCTCCTGTGTTTTTGTTACTGTGGATTTAACAATAATTTGTTGAACAATTGGAACCAGAGTAACTTCTGACCAGCTGTGTTCCTTAATTTCTTGTTAATATATCTCAGAAAGGATCTTTTCCTTTTCCTTAGGTAGCTGACAGACCAGCAAGCGTGGATGGGCACCATGCAGAGCACAGCACACTGAGAACTCAACTCTACTCTGTGACTCAGCAAAAACACAGTAACTATGATTCAATAACTCCCTTCTCTAAGAGAAACACATTTGAATATAAGATCCTATGCTTAGATATATTTAAGATAAATCTATGATTGAAGGAAAAACCTTTTACCCATAGAATTTTATTCTACATAATGGTACTAATTCTTGAATTTCTAAAGAAAATATACTATAATAGAACAGGAAAAAAAAAAGAAAGAGAAAAGAAGCTAATAAAAACAGGTAAAGAGAAGACCAAAGGGACAAAGCGGGAGACCGAGGAAAATGGAGAGAAAGAAGGAAAACATCGCTATAAAGAAAGAGAAATGTGGAGCAGCAGAAACAGAGAGGTAGGGAGGAAAAAGAGGAATGAGAGAGAAAACAAGAATAAAAGAATTCACTGAGTATTCTAATTGGTTTTCTGTTGCTATAACTGACTGCCAGAGACTGGAAAATTTTTAAAGAGGTTTATTTACCTCACTCTTCTGAAAGTTCCTGAGTATGCATTAGCATCTATTTGCCACATAAGGTAGAGCCTTCCTCCTGAGAAATAACATGGTGAAGGCCATCGCATGCTGTGACAAAGCAAGCTCGCTAAATTAGATCACTCTTCTGCTATAAACTCATTAGTCCGATACTGGGACAACCTTCATGAACTCACCCGATACTGAATCCTTGCAACAGTTTCCACATCTATTATCCTTAGTACATATGACTTGGGGATTGACTGTTAAATGTACTTTGGAAGAAACAAGTAATCACGTACAACATTCCTCTCCTGGCTCCCAAAACTCAAGTCCTGCTAACGTACATGACTTCTGGGCCACAGCTGGGCCTATTTAGGCAACTACTTAGCAGCCACTACTTACCCTAAACAAGCGTAGAGGGAGCATCCTGAAGTGGAGGACAAGACAGCCTATTTAGGGTGGTTTAAAATGATTTCACAAAACATCTCTGCCTTCCCCAGGCCTCTGTGCCTGTGATGGGAAATGTGTCGGTCAACTTTCCATCACCATGGCAACAGACCAGAAAAATCAACTTGAAGGTAAAAGGGTCAATTTTGCCTCCCAGTTTCAGAGATTTCATTCCATGGTTGGTTTGCTCAGTTGTGTTTGGACCTGTGCTGAGGCAACGCATCATGGTTCTGAGCACATAGCGGAGCAAAGCTGCTAATCTCCTGGAGGACTGGAAAAAAGGAGGCCTGGGGTCCCATTGTCAAGACTAAGCCACCAGGGACCTAACTTCCTCCCGCGAAGCCTGTGACCCACAAGCTCCACCTTCTCCCAGGAGACCGTCGTCTAGAAGGCCAAGCCTTCAACACATGACCTTTTGGGGGACATTCTGATGCAGGCCACAGCGGAGGGACTCTTTCCCATGGTCTTGATCACTACCACCTGCCTCGTTTTTATCTTACTTCATTGCACACGGTACAGGGCCACTTCCTCTACTGTCTCCTGAATTAGCCTTCATGCTATTTATATGGCCTGGTTGCTCATTTAATTTTCTCATGTTTTACACATTGCCTCTTTTTAAATTGTAAAGGTGGTTTCAATATGTTATTTCTTGTTCCATCTTCATGTAAGTACTTAAAAGACTCTTATATGTGGCTTAAAATTATTCTAATATATTATTGGATCACTCTTCAGTTCAATATTCCATAAAGAAAAAAAGTGGCAGAAAAAATGGAATAAGTATTTATGATATGATGCTAGGCATGTTGAGGGGGATTCATACCAGTTGTTCTTACTTTGTAATATTTTTAAATTTAAAAATATATTTATTATAAGATCAGTGCTTTTTGTGTGTAAATTCAAGATCTTTTAATTTCTGGAATAATTTTAGTTTATATTACATTATCTTGTTTTTGCTATTTGAAGACTTCAGTAACACAAATACAATCCCTTCCTTTCCATTTTGACTACTTTCTTAATGACCCTTTTAATTCATACATTGTTGTTTTTACTCTTGATTGTTTCTTGCTTATCCTTAATGTTCTTTCTTTCTTTCTTTCCTTCTTTCTTTCTTTCTTTCTTTCTTTCTTTCTTTCTTTCTTTCTTTCTTTCTTTCTTTCTTTCTTTCTTTCTTTCTTTCTTTCTTTCTTTCTTTCTTTCTTTCTTTCTTTCTTTCTTTCTTTCTTTCTTTCTGACAGGGTCTCGCTTTGTAGTTCAGGCTGGCCCTGAGCTCACTATGGTGCCCAGGCAAGCCGCCGCGAACTCAGCAATCCTCCTGTCTCTGCCTCCCGAGCGCTGGGATGACAGGCGTGAGCCACCACGCCCAGCATTATATGTGGTTACCAGGGATCGAACTCAGGACCTTGTGCTTGCGAGGCAGGCGCTGGAACCACTGAGCTAACCCTCCGGCCCCTTAATGTCCTTTCTTACCATTTCAGTTTATTTTCCTTTGCATAACTTATACATTGTGGTTCACTCTTAAGGTAATTTTTTCTTTACTTTTATTTCCTGAAATAAATCAATTTAAAATATCTCCCTATTTTTAATTTTTTTTTTTTAAGACAGGATCTCGCTTTGTAGTTCAGGCTGGCCCTGAGCTCACTATGTAGCCCAGGCAAACCTGGAACTCAGCAATCCTCCTGCCTCTGCCTTCTGAGTGCTGGGATGACAGGCGTGAGCCACCATGCCCGGCCCTGTGGTATGTGGCACTGATTGCTGGTGGGCAAGTATTGTTGTGTGTGGTTGCCAAGGATCAAACCAGGGTCTTTGCACTTGTCAGGCAGGCACCAAAATCACTGAGCTAAATCTCCAGCCCTTAATTTCCATTTTTAATTTTTAGTTTGGACTGCTTTTGCTAGCTTGCTTGCTTAAAAGTATTTAATTCTGCCTTATATGTAGACTTATTTTTTTATTGTGGCTGTAAAGGCAAAATAAATTATTACACATAATATTGATTATTCACATAGAAAAATAGAAAAGTATGAATGACTAACATTAACACCATGTTAGGTACAATATAAGAACTAGAATGAAATTGAAAATTTTATTTTAACTCATATTGCAAATAGTAAACTACTAGTTAAGTTTAGCAAAATCATTAGGTCAAATAACAAAATTATAAGATAAAATTACAAAAAAAATTCTTAAATTCAAGGAGCAAGGTAATAGAAAAAAATAAAATGATACATATAACTCTCACTTCCCAAAACTTAAATAGCTGAAATGAGTGTAGTAGAAATATGTAAAATATTTACACTACAAATTTACAGAAATTAATTTAAAAGCCAAACAAGCTCATTTGCTGAAATTGACAAGCTATATC
>PVIC010033642.1:0-20032 GCA_004025085.1 Thryonomys swinderianus | reverse complement strand
GAAGAAGAAGAAGAAGAAGAAGAAGAAGAAGAAGAAGAAGAAGAAGAAGAAGAAGAAGAAGAAGAAGAAGAAGAAGAAGAAGAAGAAGAAGAAGAAGAAGAAGAAGAAGAAGAAGAAGAAGAAGAAGAAGAAGAAGAAGAAGAAGAAGAAGAAGAAGAAGAAGAAGAAGAAGAAGAAGAAGAAGAAGAAGAAGAAGAGGCTGAAGATTTAGCTCAGTGGTTCTGGTGCCTGCCTGGCAAGCACAAATTCCCTGGTTCATGGTGCCTGCCTGGCAAGCACAAATTCCCTGGTTCAATCCCAGTAACCACATACAGCAATGTCGGGTTTAGTGACTCATGCCCACCAGCAATCAGTACTACACACCACTACACAGTGCTGGGTGTGGTGGTTTATGCCTGTAATCTCAGCCCTTGGGCAGCAGAGGCAGAAGGATTGCTTGAGTTCAAGTCTTCCCTGGGCTACATAGTGAGTTCAAGGCCAGCGTGAACTATACCCTGTCTCAAAGAAACAAAAATCCCTAGGAAGGGGGAAAATGAGCACGTAACCTTCCTGGGCTGCCTGATGCATTCCTAGTCATCCATCTCCATTTCTCTACTTACTGGGTCACTGGGATGTTCTGAGAATAGGTCAAGTTCCCTTGCTCCTGGAGCTAGCCTGGGATTACTGCTGTCCACAAATCCCACTGTGGTCTCCCAGATCATACCTGGCTCTGTTTTAATGAAGTCCAGACTCCTGCATAGAGACAAGGCCCATCAACATCTCTTTCTCTCTCTCTCTTTCTCTCCACACTCTTCCTCTGCATCCTGATAGCCACTGGGAATGGCTGGCAAGTACTCTGTGGTTTTTAACTATTTTCTTTCCATTACCCACAGTCTTTGTCTCTCCTTTCTCACCTAATTAAATTAGAAGACATGCATTAGCTCACTACTAATTAATTGGAAGACATGCATTAGGCAACGGACTTTTATAGGGTAGGCAGAGTACTAAGATGTTTCTGCACAAATTCCAGGAACCTGTGAATGTTAGATGTTATTTGACAAAAGGGTCTTTATAGATATAAAGGTCTGTTTACATTATGAACTGTAAAATAGAAAAATTATCCCAGATTATCTGTGTGGACCCAAGGTAATCACATAGACTCTGGAAAGTGGAGAACTTCTTCTGATATGTTAAAGGGAAATCTGGACTGAGACATTGGGATGTTGCAAAAACTGGAAGCATGGCAGGGCCTGACTCATCCTCCCTGGGAGCAGGCTTGGATTTTAGGGAAGAAAGACCATCTCCAGGAATGGAAATGGTCTTGTAGCTCACAGCTAATGAGAGAAACTGAGTTCAGGCACAATCTAATTGAAAGCAAAGGGAGTTGACCCTCGCCCCACAGGAAGGAGCAGTCTCACCTCACCGTCTGCTCAATTTTAGACTGCAAGACTCTAAGCTGGAAGCAGCTGAGCCCAAAGGGACAGCTGACCCACTTGAGACTTGTGAGAGAATGAATGGATGTTGATTCAGATGTTAAATTTGTGGTAATCTGAATTGGTAGCAATAGAAACATAGAAATGCTTTATTAGAGGCCTTCTCCTGACCCTTGTACAGGCCTTTGGAGTCTGAACAACGTCCTGACTCCCTACGGCCATGGCCCCTGGAGCGCTTTGGCAAGGACACTGGCCCAGTGTGTTCTGCTTCTCTGTTTATTTCACTGTCATCTCCGCTATATTCTCAGTGCACTGAAAGTAGCAACCACCTTTTATTAGATTATAGCATCATGTGTATGTAGGGTCTGTGTACACACAGTACTCTATTAATGTTCACTGATTGAATAAATGAGTCCTTCAACTCATTTAACAAATCTTCACTAGGCACCTGCTGCACATTGACAGATGCAAGTTACAAGAGAGAAGAAGAAAGGTCCCTAAAGATAGGCTGTGGATGGAGGCATTAGAATGGGAGAAGAAAGAATTGATTCATCTCTAGCAGCTATACTTTCTAATAAGAAAGCCAGTGGCAGTGGGGCACATGGGAGTAGAGATAGAACCTTGACAGGATCTGAATGATGAGGAGGAGGCAGCACAATCACTTGAGAAGTGTAGGAGGAAGAGCCCAGGCACAGGCAGTGTCAGGAAAGCACGGGAAAAGGGAGAGAGGCACGTGAGAAATAACGTTGTACTTAACTATCCTTCATCACTGTAAACCTATGTACATTCTTCTGTTGTGCTTAACAGCTCATGAAATATATATATATTAAGCATTATTTTCATGGGAAACTAATGCAGAATTTATCACCACAAACTGCACCGAAGTGAAAACAGTACCTAGATCCAGTTGTTGAAGAATGCCAAAGACTTAAACATTACAGTGCACACCGTTCATCTGCAGTAAGGATGAAAAGCAGATGCTCTTGATGGGGCTCTAATTTACAAAGCAACCAGTTCTATCCAAGCTCCATCCAAGACACACCTTTGAGTCATAATACTGGGAGCACCACTCACCACAGTGTCCACAGTGTTTAATGAATCATCCAGTGGGTTTATATAAGAAACAGAGAGATGGTGTCTCTTTGTGGTGGGGAAGAACAATGTGTAACTGTGATATGAAGATGTACAGAAACAAATGAGCAGAACAACTTCAGGTGATGATGACCAAGACGGTCACTTTTAAAACAAACACATCACTCAGTCCTGCCATTCCCTAAGTGTCCATAGACCAAGCCCTAAACTCTCAAATGACTAAGCATATAGAAAAGCTAAACATAAATTCTTGAGTCTGTAGGCCATGGGAACACCTCTGCAGTACAGCAGATCTTTCTTTCTTTCTTTCTTTCTTTCTTTCTTTCTTTCTTTCTTTCTTTCTTTCTTTCTTTCTTTCTTTTTTTTTTTTTTTTGAGACAGGGTCTCGTTTTGTAGTTTGGGTTGGCTTTGACTTCAGGCTAGCCTCAAACGCATAGCAATCCTGCCTCTGCCTCCTGAGTGCTGGGATTATAAGCATGAACCACCACACCTGACACTGTGGTGTGTGGTACCAGGGATCAAACTCAGGACATTGTGCTTTCCAGGCAGATGCCAGAAGCACTGAGCTAAATCCCCGGCCCACTGCAGATCTTTTTAATAATGCAGTGATACAGGAGGAGACCAGATGCCAGTCAGACTTTGTCACAGAGTCGGGAATAATGCTTCTCTTGCTCATGGACCATGTGGCACAGAAGAGAAAGGAAGAGTGGTATACAAATCTAGGAAATCAATGGACCTTGAAGGAGAGGACAACTATGCCTTCGCTGTGACACTAAGTCTGCTGACATCCAGAACAAGTGCTCGTTCATACACGCTTTTCAGGAAAGTGCAGTCAGTTCAGGTTGAGCAAAAATAGAGGCCATTGTCTCTGAGATTCTATTTTATTTAGCTCCTGTATGTGATCAATCTAATGTTACACTTGAAAATAATCTGTAGAAGTGACAGAGCAAAGAGCTGCCACTCTCACCTGAATAGGAGATTATACAAACTGTAGCTGCCCCACCTCCATTTACTGTTTTAAGGACTTCCTCTCGTATACACAGTACCGAGCCTGCTAAGTGATGGTTAACCCTTGCCACCTTCTTACTGGCATTTGATTTTTGCTATAAGCAGATCTTTTTATCTCAGTAAGAACTGATTGGTATTTATGCTCCACTTAATGCAGTAGTAAAAGATTTAAAAGAAGTGGAACGTGATTGCTACAGTATATTTTCAGGTACTAAAGTTCGAGCAAAATGGCATCAGGGCCAGGTGGTAGTATCTACAAATGATGCTAATGGCTCCATCGACAGATGTTTAATGTACTTAGAGTTATTCTCCACATCCTACTGTTGCTAATACATTTCCTCCCATACCTCCTCTCAACACAAAAATTTTGAGAGGAAAGGAAACATTAATAACCTTAAAGTGTTTAGTTTTAAAGGATATTAAAATCCTAATACTGATCATAAGGTGACCTATTTGACCCCTGGATGGCTTATTGCAGGCTTCAATAATTTTGTTGCCACCATTAGTAAAAGTTATTAACCAAAAAAGGCTGGTGCTCTCCTTTATTTACCCTTGGATTACATACGGCTTGGAAAATATTTTTCAGTGGGTCAGTGTTTTAGCCTTGGATCTGACAAAACTAGCTGTGTGCCCATGAGTTAGTCTACTGGTAAGAAACGCTGCTTGTGGTCAGTCTGCTCTGGACAGTGAAAGGGGACTGGATCACCATGAATGCCAGGTAGCTCACGAGTGAACATTGAGGCCTGTATTTTACTATGGTGAAAAAAGGGTAAAGTGGTGACTCCCACTTGGAACAGCTCTTTCTCCAATGAATATGTTGAAAGAGATTTATCAATGTAATGTCCATCATTTAAGTTGTCAACTACAGAGAATGGGCACCTAAGGGACAAAAAACGTCTGTGAAAGAGAATGTTCAGCAGGCAGAACAAGCTTGGGTGTGCTGGTCATGCACTCCTGGGGGCTTCCTACAGCAATTTTGAGGCTGTGCAGCGTGTGAGAGGGGTCTCTACCCAGCCAGCTACCTGGCCAGGTTGCTTTTGTCATATCCCTTAGTACTTTCCACCATTTCATTTGTTTGGTTTTTGAGGCAGGGTCTTGCTTTTATAGTTCAGGCCGGCCCTAAGCTCACTGTGAGTCCAGGCAAGTCTTGAACTCAATAATCCTCCTGCCTCTTGCCTCCTGAGTACTCACTGGGATTACAGGCTTGAGCCACCAAACCCAGCATTTGTGGTATGTGGTACTGATTGCTGGTGGGTGTGAGTCATTACACCTGGCATTGTGGTATGTTGTCACTGGGGAATCAAATCAGGAAACTTGCGCTTGCTAGGCAGCCATCAGAACCACTGAGCTAAATCTCTGGCCCCCCATTTCATTTTTTATCTGTCTTCTCTATCCTTTCTTATGGATTTAAAAACCTTTACAATTTTTAGTATGAAGAAAAGCTCATAAAAAGGAAGTACTACAGCCCTGTGGAAGTCAGGATGCAGCCTTATTTGTGTCATTTGACACAAGCTTATTGTGTTCTAGGATTTAAAGCATTCTCATTGTGGTTCACACATAAATTGGTTAACAGAGAAATGAACATAAGGAGAGGAAAGGGATATGGTAGTTGAAAAAGGTCCAGAAAAATCAGTTTGTTTATTCCTGGTAAAGCTTTATCCAGCAGATGATTTCTACTCCCCTTTCTAAACTGTAAAAAATTATCTAATTCTAAAGATTTGGGCATGGCTTCTCAGGAAAAAAATGCCTATTCTTATTTCTGTCTTAGCCAAAAGGAAAAGACACATTAAAAAGAAGCAAAATTGAGTAACATGAATTCTTTTCCATGAAGATTAACATTTTAGAAGAGCTTTATCATAGGTGCTATTTCTATTTAGTTACAGCAATTATAATCTAAAATTTTCTTGATGTGAGTTAAATAGAATAGTTCAGTTGTTAAAAAATGAATTTGAGAAGAAAGAAAGCAGCATGGCATAGAATTTCAGGTGTAGATTTTACAAAACATCCAACAACATGACAAATATTAGTTGTTAGGGTGGAGGAGACCTCTCTATGGAAGAACAGGTATGACTAGTCAGAGGGGAAAGATGGAGACATTAAAACCATCTACAATTTTCAGAGTAGTGAATAATAACGTAGCACAAAGTATAAATAAGATTGTAATAATGGTAATGTGAAACACAAAGTATAATGAGAAAACAAAAGCTATTAACATGTAAGAATTCTGTAACACATGAACTCAGGTAGAGATATTTCTCTGCTTTATAATTCATAGATTATTTTCTTATTATTTTCCTGGTATAATATCTTCAGAATACTGTACAAAAAATATAAAGAAGAAAGATAATGCACCCTCAACACTGTTTATATCAAATATACTCTTTTCAGATATATTTGTTAAAAATTAATCTGAATCCTAATTTGTAAATAGTTTTATATCCTTTTTAAATACTAAATTTTTTTTGAGACAGGTCTAGCTTTGTAGTTCAGGCTGGCCCTGAGCTCACTATGTAGCCCAGGCAAGCCTCGAACTCAACAATCCACCTGTCTCTGCCTCCCAAGTGCTGGGATTACAGGTGTGAGCCACCACACCTGGCTTAAATACTAATTTTCACAAATATTTTATCATAAAATCAAAAAATTTCTAAAACTTTGGTTTTAAATTAGAATATAGTATTTCACTCCTGGATGAATCCATTTCCGTGTTGTCACATGTATTATTTCAGAAATGTTCGTATCTATCAGATGATGATTTCCAAATGGAAATAATAGACTTGATGTTCACATAGTAATATGAATAGATCTTAATGTGTGTTCATAAATAGAAAAAGGTTAAAAAATATAGTGCAATGTAAAACATAAAGCCATTGGTATAAATAAAATGGAATGAATTGGTATAAAAGCCATCGGAATAAATAAAACCACAGTTCACATCATACAAGAACATACAAGAAAAAGGCTCAAGTGCAAGTACACATTTTGTGGCACAGTTTTGGGCATATCAACTAAGAGTAAATGTACTGTGTACATATGACTTAATCTTGCCACCCCTAGGCAAATGCCTGACAGAAATAGGGATGTGTGTTCCCAGAAAATTAACCAAAAGGGCCTTAGTAATTCTATTAGAAAGAGCAAAACTCAAACTTACCCAAATGCCTGTCAGCAATAAAATGGAAAAGAATAATGTTCTGCCCACAAGAGGAGATACACAACAGCAAGAACGAATAGTTTCCAATTGCATATAAAAACACACAAGTATCTCAAAAGCACCATGTTGAGCTAAAGAAGCCACACACCTGCCGGGCATGGTGGCTCACACCTGTCATCCTAGCACTCAGGAGGCAGAGGCAGGAGGATTGCTGAGTTCGAGGCTTGCCTGGGCTACATAGTGAGCTCAGGGCCAGCCTGAACTACAAAGCGAGAGTCTATCTCAAAAAAGAAGCCACACACCTAAGCATGCAAGCAGTGTGATTCCATTTATATAATGTGAGTGAAATCAACAACTCCTCTAAAAGCCAGGAACCTTGTTCCTTTGAGCTGAGTGGGATGTGAAAGATGCTGGTGATGGCTGCTTCTTAGTTTGGGCCTTAGTTGCACAGGCATGTAATTTGTAAAAAACAAACACCCCCCCACACACACACACAGCTTTCTATGTATAAGACACATAGAATTGTCTATATCTTATTGTGTTTCAGTCTTCAATACATTAGCACATTTACCAAGTAAAAGTGACATGAGAATAGGGAATGAAAAAGCATGAATGAATTTCAAGTAATTGTTGTCCAAAAACATAGCACTGAGAAATACCAAAATTTTTCTTAGTTTTATTTGAAATTTAGAGGGTAAAATAACATCCTTTAAGATTTTTTAGAAAACTTGTGGAAGAAAATTAAGTAAGCAATTACATGTAAGTCCTATCAGTAAGACATGACAACTTTTAATTATTCTACAAAAGTAACATAATGTATGATATTTATGATTCAGAAGTTTTGCCTTAATGTTTTAAAATTGTACCTTTAATAGCAATTTTCATTTCCAGAAAATAGTGTTTGTTTCTCTTTACTTTTCTCCACATTTTAACATCAACATCAAATTTTCCAAATTTCGTGCTCACTTTGGCAACACATATACTAAAAAATTTTCCAAATTTTGTTTAATGTAATTTTAGCCACTTCTTCCTGGAATGAGCCCTTTCCTTTCAGGTAAAGATTAGACACAGATTGGAATAGAACAGAAATTTGAAAATACTTTTCATATTAGTTCCCTGTAGAAGGCTGCTGTAAGAGTTGTTTTTGGTTACCCTGGTAACATTTATTAAAATCAGGAAGATTTAAGATAAAATCATCAGAAATGTTTGCTTTATTAACTATTGAGACCCTTTCACATCTGCACCATCCCATGACATAACTGTCTTATAATTGCCTATATTAGATGTTCAGTGGATAGGAGGCAAGAACACATAGTAGTAAAGAAATTAGGAAAGGATATGTATTCCTTTGTGTCACTTCCCACAGATGGTTATAATTCAGTGGAGTAAATATAATGAAAACAAGTCTCAGTGACAAAGTCATTTGCGTTTTGAGTGAATGTTAAACATATAGGAATATTTTCATGGTCACCCTAATTTTAGTTTTCAATATAAATTAAATTGAAATTGAAATTAACTAATGATTTTTTCCCCATCTTCCCACCCCTTCTGTTTTGGAAAAATATGACAGTCATAAAGCAAGAAAACATAGATTTTTTTTTCTCTTGTCTGATTTTAAAAAACTTTAAAACCTCTAGTCACTGAATTATTTTTTAGCATGTTGACTCTCTTTTGGATTTCGAGCAAAAGCTAACAAGCTAGTTTTTAGAAATAAAGGGACATAATTTCAGAGCAATGTTCCTGGATCTCATGCATGCTAGGCAGGCTCCATCCAAGACAGATGTTTCTCTTTTCATAAACTGCAAAATCATTCCGGGGACAAGTCCCTTTCTGTGTTCGCTTAACTCTTCCCTAGTGTCCCTTTCTGCGAAGTTGGGCCCTATCTCACTGTAATGGGTCACAGTGGACAGCATCAGACTGTGCACACGTGCACAAACTATAAACTAAAGTATACACACATGTATAATTTTTCTCCCTGAGGTCATTCATCGAGTAGGAATCCAGAATCATGTGCTCCGGAGTTTACTGAAGCCCCACAGAAACCCTACAGCAGCAGCTATGCAAAGTTCTGGTTAAACATTGTCCCAGCGTTTGCCCTGGTCCGTCTGTTGTTTTTACACCAAGACAGCCTGAGTTGGAGGCACTATTGACTTTGTAATTAAACCATTTTACCTTCAGAATTTTGTAATCACTGCATTTAAAGCCATCTGTTGTTGTGAGAAGGTAAACTTTTGTTCCCCTAAGGTACAGAAAAAAATCTACAGTGTTTTTTGGGTTTTTGGTTGTTTTTTTTTTTTAATTTCAGAGTCATTTTAGGGCTCTGATTTGCTAAAATAGCCAAAGAAAAGAAGGAGGAAATCCTGACTGAGGCATCAATAGGAAAGCTGGTACAGAACACAAAATCAGTGCAGATGAAGGCAGCCCTTTACTGTAGCTTTTACCAAAGGTACTTTGCTTCCTCTTCTGTGTGCAGTTACAATTAATTTATTAGAAAATGAATTTTGATTTTGAGAGTACTGGGAACATGCTCATTTGTTGCAATCGCATCAGGAATCTGGCAGTATGTATTAGGCAGGTGGTAGAGAGGGCTATCGAGCTCATGCAGGAAAGTAAAACATTTTTTTTAATGGCTTATAAGAGCTGGAGATTTAGCTCAGTGGTTCTGGCGTCTGCCTAGCAAGCATGAGGTCCCTGGTTCAATCCCAGTAGCCATAGACAACAATGCCAGGTGTGGTGACTCATGCCCACCAGCAATTAGTACCACATACCACAATGTTGGGCGTGATGGCTCACGCCTGTCATCCCAGCACTCGGGAGGCAGAGGCAGGAGGATTGCTGAGTTCAAGGCTTCCCTGGGCTACCTAGTGAGCTCAGGCCTAGGCTGAACTACAAAGCAAGACCCTGTCTCAAAAAAAAAAAAAAAAGAAAAGAAAGAAAAAAAGAAAGCTTATAAAATGTATGGGGTCTTCATGATGTAGAATCTATAGGCCCTGACTCTATTTCCAGAAAGAAGCTCCAGAAGAGTGGCAAAATCTTCCCTGCCAAAAGCCTTTGAAAGAGTAGAGACTTTCAGACACCTGCCCCACACTGCACAGGGGGCTTTGGAATCATCACAGATGGTGCCCTTTGCACTGGGATATGTGGCAAAAGAGTTTGAAAATATAAACTTTGGAGTCAGGTGAGGATTCAGGTCATGATCCGGACACTTGTTAGGCCAATTAATCTGCCAAAGCTAAGGTTCTTTCACTTACAGAACAGTGAAAATGAAAGCATTTCCATCACAAAGTTGTGGGTCTTCATAAGATAATCTATTAAAGTGTTAGGCACAGTTAAGAAGTATAACATATACTTCCATCATAATCAATGGCTTTATTTCAAAACTAATCTGTAGGTATTTCGCCTGTGTCAGTGTAGTACATCATTTACAAATAACTGGATATGTGCTTTCACAGTGAACTTTAAAAGCAACTTGTAGTTCTCTTTGGTTGAATATATACATCAATTTGGGGAGAAGAAAAACATTGGAAAATAATTACCAGCTATCCCAAAATTCGTTATTAATCAAAGGTTATCTTTCCCTCCCTCTCTTCCCTTTTTCCTTTCCCATTTTTCTTCCTTCTTCCCTTTCTTCCCTTCCTTCCTGGCAAATAATTTGAAGGCTCTGAACAGGAGGTTGCTCTCTGACAGTCCTGCTGAGCAGTTTATGGCAGCCAACAGTGGCTGGTTACCACACACGCAGCAGAGTAAAGGCATAAGAAGGGACAGTGGGTAGGCACAAATTCAAACCTAAGTGGAGCTGTAATAATTCAAAATCTCAGTTCTCATATCAAGGTGCTTAACTTTCACTCCTAGCTGCTGCTGCTGTTGCTGCTTACAAAGTTCTTAACTCTGAGGACTTTCCCTGCCTTCAGTCTACAGTTTCCTCATCTGTACAGTCCAGGATAACCACAGCCCCTCCCTATGAGTTGATGTGAACCCTTACAAGACAACGCAGATTACACACATGGCAACACCTTCCACATGGCAAGCACTCTGTAGTCTCATTATTTCTTAAAAGAACTCCACAATCAATTATAATATTTGCTTATTGGACATCAAAATTCAAAATGAGAGTTGCTACTTAAATATCATTAAGAAATAGTTACGAGCATTTAGTTTCTCTTCCCAGTTTACATATAATCTACAGAACTCAAGGATCGTTTTTTTTAATTGAATTCTTTATTGGTACAATTTATATACATCTCACAATCCCACATAACATTGGGGAATTTGTACCAATATATGACACAGTCAATTCTCATTTTTACCCATATCCCCAAGGATCATTTTTTGAGCGAATGAGGAACTGTTATTAAAACCACTCATCCTGTGATGGAAGATGAAGAAATTACCTTCCAAAGGACATGTGCTAGGTATGCAGTGATTTAAAGAGTGTGTATAGGTGAAGCCATAACAGTGACACATATTATCTTGAAATCTTCCATGTGAAGGGAAGATTTAAAATGATATGGGGGTTACATGGGTTTTGATTTAAAATGATACAAAGCTAGTGATGTAGCTCAGAGACACTGTGCTTCCCTGGCAAGCCCAAGATCCTGAGTTTGACCCCTGTACCCCCCAAAAAAATATGAAAATATGAGCAAAAATCATACATTTTTGTTCTATTTATGTCTAGAAAAAGAATGTATTATTTAATTTTTAATTTAATATGCATTTATTGGTTTTATAATCACAATTCCAAAATATCTCTGGAAAAAATATTACATAAACTCTTAATTCAGGAGAACAGTTGAATATGTAACTATTTTAAATGGAAAAAAATTTATGCAAAAAAGCATGTGAAAAATTTAAAGATGTATAGGCTTGGAAAGGAACTAAAATTAATGGGAGAGGGCTAGGCATGGTGGCTCATGCCTGTAATCTCAGCACTTGGGAGGCAGAGGCAGGGGATTGCCCTGAATTCCAGGCTTGCCTGGGCTCCATAGTGAGTTCAGGGCCAGCCTGAACTGCAAAAGCGAGACCCTGTCTCAAACAAGACAAAAATTAAAACTAATAGTTGAGAAAGAGCTTCAAAAATATTGGAATTATTTTTGTAACTCAGCCTCTTACTCATTGCTTAGAGAATAAAATTGTTTTTTACACTCATAATTGGTTCAAGCAGCAATAATTTCTAAAGCTCTGAATATGATGAAGTTTCTATTTTCTTCTGATTGCCGCTGGCTTGCAGGGCCATTGGAGAGCTTCTCCTCTGGACCTGCTCCTGAGCCAGTGCCTACCTAGCCTGCTCCACAGTTCAGTTCCAGAAGAGACAAATGCATGGCAAGTCCTGACCTGTGCACAGATCTCCTCCTTTTGAAGACAGGGAAGTAGGGAGAGGTAGGATGGGTAACCCTAATTATTTCTTTAGATTTGTATCTGAAGCATTAATAACACTGTATCATTAACCTTTGTCCAATGCAGATACTTACCTTCTTTTATCAGCACAGATAAAGTGAGGGAATCAGATGTGAGAGACCACACAAGGACCCAGACACCTGACTGCTCCTCCCTGGCTGTGCTGTTCTTGCCAGCTGAGCAGCTCACAAAGTCAAATTTTGATGTGTTCAAACAGCCTGACAAAGCCACTTGCAGATGCTCTTCATGGAGACAGCAGGTTACAGACAGCATCAGACTGAGCAAATGCTATCTCTGGCCACGCTATCAACCTCAGGATGCGCTTGATTCCCAGAGTCCCCAAAATGAGACAACCAGGGAATAGAAGGCATCTAGTTATCCAGACTACATTATGTGCCTGAGAAAAGTCAAATTTAGCAGCAAGAGCTGGGTAATAATCATGTATGAGGTAAAGTCATAGAGGGTCATTTCTGAGGAGTGGGGAGGACAATGACTGATGCACTCACATAGACGTGCACCCCCTCTGACCAGAGACTTCAGCTGTGGGAAGTGAACAGTGACAAGACAGTTACATGGTCGAGAATAAGCCAGCAGGTATCTGATACAAACCCTGCAAAGGTACTTTCATTTTTGCTGCCCCTTTTGTCTAGAAAGAGAGAATACATTTTTACAATCTACCTTAAGGTCACCTGTAGAGGATACCGTGGTTTCCAGTTGACATAAAATACAAACACTTTCTCATCACAATTCGAAATCAAACACTGAGTAGATGCTACCCTGTTGATATCAGAAAAGTAGACTGAGTTTGACAATCTTGTTAGGTTGGTAAAGTACACATAGTAGTCCAGTCTTTCCTGAACTCAGCAGGCTTAAACATCAGATAAAATGACACTGTTTTAAAAGCAAATTTTTCATGCTAACACTTGAAAATCTTAGTGTTTTGTCTTTCACAATTAATGAATAAAATTGAATCTCTTATTTAGCTTCATTTTACTTTGAAAATTGAAAGATTGTATTTATCTTCAAGGTTCCAGCCACCTCACACCTGATGTAATTCTAGGGCTCTCTTGTCCTCTCAGCATTCCAACCATTCATGTTATTCAGTCATAAGAACTTCCCACATTCCATTTATCCATTTACCACCACTAGACACAGTCTCCAAAACCTTCTTATTTAAACAACTATTGTTTAAATTCTAGTCTGGGAAAGTACACATGATCTGTTGTATTTTTGGTTGACATCTTACCTTGGGTAATTGCAATAATATCTCTGAAATTTACTGTCTGCATATCTTTCATTGAACAATATAGTACCTATCACTTCCCTTTGATTTAGAATGAATAAAGTTTGATCATGCAAAAAGGTTACTTAGAAACAAAACAAATATTGCAGATTAGATCTTTCCACAAATCTGACTCATCAGATTAAAATGAGGCTTATTCAGTGCAGAAATCTCAGGAAACTACAGATTACCCCTGGTCACTAGCACATACTTTGTATTATGCACTATAACAATACCAATTCCTAAACAACTTGCATTAGAAGATGTTTTAGTTTTTTTTTTCTCATTTTAGTAGTCAACCAGATTGATTACATGGAATTCTTATGCAGAAAGTCTTCTGTGATTTCCTCCATCCTAGAATAACACTATCAATAATTTGAGGCCTAATTCTCTTTGCAACATTTCTTAATTATACCAAAAATATGTGTTTTTAAGGAAAATCTGCTATTATGTGTATAATTTGAAATCTGTTTCCCCATATACACCACATTTAAGTAGGTGTCTCAGAAGACACCATGTTCTAAAACTTATTTTTGGAAGACAAACAGAAAGCAAAAAAAGAAAAACCACCCCATTTTGTAGTGTTTGCTCACAGAAATACCTTAATGTACATTCAATTAGCTACCAAATGTGGTGAATTGAAATGGAAAACAAGAAGATATTATTCAGTGATTAACCTTTAAGTCAGAGCGTTTCCAAAACAACATGCAGAAAATCCACACAAACTGTCATCGTTATTGAACTGTGCAGTCTGTACTCATGGCCATGTGTGTCATAAGTGACAGACCCAGTACCAAACCGTGAAGAGTAATCGCACCCTGCCTTTCTTTTCATATATTCTCCTTTCACCCTGCACCTTTTGTTTCACAGCTAAGCCAGCATCTAGCTTCTTGTCTATGTACATATCACACCGTATTTCTAGTTTTAAAAGTTTGAATTCCAGAAATTATCATTTCCACAAGAAGAGTAAATGACTTATTGTGAGCAACTTTCGCCACATTTATAAAAATAATTTAAAAGTTCTTTTCTTTAAAATGAAGAATTTAGACACATGGAAACTGCTAGCATTCAAAATGAAATGTAAATTCATATACATATATCTTGTCTTCTTTTCTTTCTGTTTCTCTCTCTTCCTTCTTTCTCCCACTGCAGTAACCAGGGCATAAGGGCAGCTGAACATGTGGCCTTTTATTTGATCAAAGGTAATGATCAACCAGGCCTAGAGGGAGATAGTTAAGCTTTCCTAGCTCACCTGTCTAATAGAATCCTTTTACGTTCTCTCTGATTGTGAGTCCATCTGTGCCACTATCAAGAAGCAAAAACATCTACAGAAACAGAGGAAGAGGCTACAGCATGACCTGAACAATTAAAATTGCACTTGTGGGAAGAGCCACCTGGATGGAAATGGTTACTTTTGTTGTTTGTTATCTAATTTTTTTTTTCTACACCATAATTTTTTTGTTTCTCATTTTCCTTCTTTTAAGTTTAAGCAGCATGCATAAATATCAGATTTAAGGCAAAAAACGTCAAAATACACTTATAGATTGTACAGCTACGTACTTCCTCATCATAATTGCCAGAACAAATTTTTTTTATTTGTGAAAAAGAATGACAAAAGAGAAAATTTATTTCAAGGCTCCCTGGGTATTTGTTATATTAATATATTTATTCTAATTCTTGAGGAAAGTCATAACTTGGAGTTTCAATCATGATTCTGATAATTTTCTAGAGATAAGTCATTTCAGTGATGTTAATATTCAGATCTCCTAAGGACTGATGTATAAAAAACTACTGAACACCTTGAGCTTTGAAAGCATTCTGATGCTACATTTTTCTTTCCTATGTCTGGTTGTTCGTACTATTTCTGGGGCTGAGAACTCAGATTTTAGTTTTTAGTGTTCTTTGTATAGCCAAGCACCAGAGGGAATAAGGCATACCTGCCAGGGGCTGTTGGCTCTGGAAACTATGTTTGTACTCTTCTAGATGTTTGTCCCTGAAGCTTTATGGTGCTTGTCAATATTTTGGATTTCAGAACTACTATAGGAAAGTCGGGAAAATTGGCAACAGGTTAGAGGAGTGAATAATGAATTGTCATATCAACATGAAGACCAGTGGATTAGAACAGAAGACACAGAAACAATTTTATTTACCTTTAGCTATCTGATCTTTGACAAAAAAGGCCAAAAGCATACTGGTGAAAAGATGGCTTATTCAATAAACATGCTGAGAAAACTAGATATCCATGTGCAAAAGAATGAAACTAGATCCATATCTCAGCCTATATTAAAATCAAATCAAAATGGACCAAAGACTTGGATGTAAAAAGAGAAATTTGAAGCTTCTGGAAGATAACATGGGGAAACCTTTGAAGCCCTAGGCACAGGCAAGTACTTCCAGAACAGAACTTCAGTAGCACAAGAAATAATACCAAGAATCAACAAATTGGGTTATATTAAAATTGAAAAGCTTCTACACAGAAAAGGAAACCACCAAGAAAGTGATGAGACAATATACAGGATGGGAATATTTTTAAACTACACTTCTTTTTTTTTTCTTTTTTTTTTGAGACAGGGTCTCTCTTTGTAGTTAAGGCTGGCCCTGAGCTCACTATGTAGCCCAGGCAAGCCTCGAACTCAATAATCCTCCTGCCTCTCCTCCCAAGTACTGGGATTACAGGCTTGAGCCACAAGCCCAGCATTTGTGGTACGTGGTACTAATTGCTGGTGGGCATGAGTCACCACACCCAGTATTGTTGTATGTGGTTACCGGGATCCAACCAGGGACGTTGTGCCTGCTAGGCAGGTGCTAGAACCACTGAGCTAAATCTCCAGCCCTTAACTCCTTAACTACACTTCTTCTTCCTCCTCCTCCACTTCTTCTTCTTCTTCTTCTTCTTCTTCTTCTTCTTCTTCTTCTTCTTCTTCTTCTTCTTCTTCTTCTTCTTCTTCTTCTTCTTCTTCGTTGGGGGGGACACTGCTGTCAGCTCTGGAGGACGTTTGTCCACTGTGCAGCTCACTGAGGTGCAGAAGCTGAAGTCCAATGTCTGCTCACAGCTGTCCACGTGTGTCTGAGGCTCATCATGGCTGCACTGGAACCTCCCGCTCAACCATGAAAGTCATTCTCTCCATGTGTGGAAATAACATGCATGTGTATGTAGAGTACAGTGGCTTCAAATCTAATCTGACAATTGTCAGTGAGTGTCATGCACTGGGACCATTAACTAGAATGAGAAGAAATCCCCAGCTCATCATGAGGTTTTGTGGTGTGTTGCTGCTGATGTAATGAAGTTTATCTTTTGGATGAGGAACACTATATCACGGAGGAGGATATACAACTTGGCTAGATCATTTTATCATTAACATAGCAATTAAGAGAGAAGTGAACAGCTGAACAGGGAAATGTTTCTGGTGTGGATTCTGCTCTACCCTCTGACCACCAGATTTTGAGACAGACCTTGAAACCTCAAAACTCAAGATCAACTAGTCAATGTTGCTGATCCTGCTGAAGTCCATGAACAGACGGTCAGTTGCCTGTGAATAATGTCTCAGGAGTGGTGTGTCTCTGACAGCATCCTTCTCTCACTCTTCCCCTGCCTCTCCCTCTCCCTTTTCCTCCCCTCCCTCTCCCTCTCCTTCTACCTCTCTGGCTCTCTGGCTCTCTCCACAGTCTTGCTGTATAGTTCAGTCTGGCTTTGAACTCACTGTGTAGCTCAGCCCATCACCAAACTAGTGGTGATCCTTCTGCCTCAGCCTCCCTAGTGCATGGGTTACAAAGGTGTTCCTCCACACCTAGCCAGACATTGTCTCTTGCCTTCCTGTTCTGTACAGTCCTTGCATTCTCTCTAGGTGTGACTTTCCTGCTTGTAGTTTCAATAACAATGTATCTTAATGACTACCATGCACGTATTTCAAATGTGATAAGCAATTCCTATGATTTCCAGGCTAGAGAAGCCTATCTAGCTATGTCCCAAAGCCACTTCAAAAGTAAATTGTTTATCCTTAACCCTGCACATCAAAGTAACCCTTAAAGAAAGCACTACACTTCTTCATCTATTTGTGAGTAAATTGTAAGCATCATCAAGCACTGTTCTCCCTGATCAACTTCTTTCTCTCCCATCTCTCTTACCACCCCTCCCTCACAGCCTAATCAATAGTCTCTTTTTTAATCTATGAAATTCATCACAAGAGTTGAGCCCTCAACCATCTTTCACCTAAAGTATCATGGTACATTGATTGTAGAGTTTAAGTAACCCAAAGGACCCCAGGCACTAAACACAGCTTTTATGTCACACATGAGTATTCCTCCTATAATATACTTGGTCTCAACAGAAGCACAAAAGCAAAGACCTGACTATGAAAAAAACAGTTCAAGATATCTTTGATCTCCTTAGCAGAACTGAGATATCTGTGATTGCTGAACTTGCCTGTACTGACCTTTGGCAGAAATGTGGACCTGAGCCCTTGGAGAGGGATGTATGGGAGATGCTGCTCTGTGATTGCTTTATCTAAGGGAATGTGAGATGCACCCAGCCTTGAAAGCAGATACAGATAAGTTGCTAGGCTATTGAGAGGTGTGTTTGTGTGTAGAAATAATTTCGAGGGAGGAAGCCATGTGTTTATAACCTCATCAATATTAACTGAACTTGAAAGAATGAACTATTACATTACCATAGGTGGTGGATCAAATCATGCTCTCTGTAGTGCCTGAATTTCCCCGAGCATGTCATTTCATGGTATTTACTTTCACTGACTGTTCTTTCTGTGTTCTCCAGAATGCACCATCTCATACTTAGACGGCCACACCCATAGCTTTTTGGATGCAAATAGGTGCTTACCTTTTGATGGAATTTTGTTATCATTTAGACTAACCAAGCCATTTTGTAATAATTTATTCTCAAGGTATTATACAAAAATTTCTCCTAATATTCATTATGAGTATGTGTAAGATATTACAGTGTTGTCCTAAGGATTAAAAGATTACATACATTGACCAGTGCTATTAATGTTTTATGAATAATTCCCATTTTAGAATATTTAACCCATTCATTCTTCACTTAAGAATTTTGTTTTACACATTTTTAGTGTGGCATCCCTTCCCCCACCCCTGAGCAAGGCAGGTTAAAAACCATTACCGGGTTATGTGCGCATCCTGGGCTGCCATTTCCTAGAATGCTAATAGCTGATCCGGGTGTTCCAGTGGTCTTGTGTCCTGAGAATACCAGAGAAATCTATCCCACTGTCTTGAGTGATTACTTATGTTAAAGAAATTAACTCTGTGTATATGTTAGGCCTCCTTGGAAATGGTTCTGGGATTGGAGGATTCTTTAGAATGTATTATTTCTATTGAGCCACAAAGCCATTATCATTTTCTTTTCTAAGCATAGAAACTGTAACAATCCAGTAGTTTGGAATTGACTGAGTTATAATGTAACCATATAAGGAAACTCTACATAGGTACTACTAATCACTTGTTAAAGGAACTAAACAACATAAAAATACCCTTTTATCTAATAAATGTAAACAATATAAATAATGTAAATGTAATATATTTCATAAGATTGTTGTGAGGATTATAATATTACATACATTCTAATTCTAAAGTGGGAATTATTTCTAAAATACTAATAATACTGGTCTCTCAGAATGGTGATAATTCATATATGCATCAGGCATATGAGTATGTGAATTCATCTTTATAGGTTTTTATCTACCAGAGGTGAAATTATATGAGTTTCCCTCATTTAAAAACTTTTAAGTCTCTTTTGTTCTTGTAATTAGGATACTTAGTGAAGTTTTTTCAAGAGAAAAAAAATCTCTAAAAAACACTTATTACTGCCCAAGGAGTCTTTCTGGAGTTTGCTAATGAGTTTAATAACTAATTCTCCACAGCTCACATCTCATTCTGCACATTGCTGCACTGCCCAGTGGATGGATGAAGCCTCAATTCAAACTCAACAAGATTTTGTGATTTATGAGATACTTGAATTTCCCAAAAAAGATACAATAATATAATGATATCAAGATATTGATCATCTTACTTTAACAAATTGACATATTTGCTTCAGATTTTTTAATGAAACAAAGTTTTTCATATAAAATCTAACTCATAACAATCTCATTTCTTTGTTTTGTTTTGTTTTGTTTTGAAACAGGGTCTTGCTTTGTAGTTCAGGCTGGCCCTGAGCTCACTATGTAGCCCAGGCAAGCTTCGAACTCAGCAATCCTCCTGTCTCTGCCTCCTGAGTGCTGGGATGACAGGCACGAGCCACCACGCCCGGCGACAATCTCATTTCTTTACTTCATTTCCAAATGTAATTATTATTTGAATATATATACATATGTATTACTAAATTGACTTTTCTGAAGTATAATGTCCCATTAAATGAAAAATTGTTTTTTTTGTTTTTGTTTTTGTTTTTGAGACAGGGTCTCACTTTGTAGTTCAGGCTGGTCCTCAGCTCACTATGTAGCCCAGGAAAGCCTGGAACTCAGCAATCCTCCTGTCTCTGCCTCCCGAGTGCTGGGATTACAGGCGTGAACCACCACCCTGGCACTGTGGTATGTGGTATTGATTGCTGGTGGGTGTGAGTCACCACGCCCAGCATTGTATGTGGTTACCAGGGATCAAACTCAGGACCTTGCACTTGCAAGGCAGGCGCTGGAACCACCAAGCTAAATCTTCAGCCCATAGTTTTTT
>PVIC010033641.1:0-20076 GCA_004025085.1 Thryonomys swinderianus | reverse complement strand
GTCCATCTATCCATCCACTAGAAGACTATATCTTCAGTTATCTCTTCATCTATTCATCTCTCCACCTATCTCCCCACCTCCCATCCATCCACCCATCTATCCACCCGTCCATCCATCCACCCATCAGTCTATCCATCCATCCCATTCATGCATGCATCCATCTATCCCATCTGTCATCCATCCATCACCCATCCTATCCCCCCGTCCATCCATCCATCCATCCATCCATCCATCCATCCGGGGACCGAACGCTTGCTAGGCAGGTGCCGGAACCACAGGGCTAAATCTCCATCCGCCCCGCCCCCTGCCTTTCCTCTGGGAATTAGTCCACGTGAGGAAGGCTTTATTTCCAGATCTTCCACCACCTTTGCCCCACGTGGTCACCACTGACCACAGGTAGTGATTAGCCTTTGCAGTGTGGCTAATTCAGATGCAGAAGTACCATTAGTGTATAATTTGAATTTTAAAACGTATAAAAATAATGTAAAATATCTCACAAACAATATTTATATTGATTATGTGCTAACATGAAAATGTTTTGTAGATACTGGGTGAAATAAAATACATTATTAAAATTGATCTCACCTACTCCTTTTTTAACACGGCTCTCAAAAAAATGCAGTATTTTGCACGCTGCTTGTTTTGCATTCCTGCCGCACGGGGCCGGTCTACATAGGCTCCAGCACCTGTGGGAGGTGGGGGTGCCGCTGGGGCCGCCGGGGAGCTGGCTGCTCGCCCTGAGTCTGGGGCCGGGTCTGTCTTGTCCTCACACCCAGCCCGGTCAAGCCAGCACGTGAATGCCTTACCGCAGGTGGCATCCGTCATCCAGCCCTGCCCTGTCCCCGTCCCACGTCCTCAGAACTAGGGTGAGAAGAGCAGCGTCATTTCCGTCCCTGTGGGGCCCCATGCCACTCTCCCCTTCGGGCCAGGCCCTGCGGTGGGCATGAAATCATCACACAGCTCCCCGCAGCGTCTCGCCTCGAAGCTGAAGACGTGCGAAACAGCCAGCGAGCTGGGAAGGCTCCTGGGTACCCGGGGACCCCGGATTTCACTACACGCTGAGGGGGGCACGCGGATTTCTACAGGGAGCCAGGGCGTCCAGGGGCCTCAGATCCCTCCTTGCTCAGCCAGCATCTCCATCCTCGGCACAGCCGGGGTTTAGGGTGGGCTGGGGCTCTTTGTGGTGGGGCTTCGGTGGGCACCGCAGGACATTCATCATGGGCCTGGCCTGTAGCCGGAAGCGCCAGTCGCATGCCCAATCTCTCAGTGATGACAACAGAAAACGTCTCCAGACATCGCCAAATGTGCCCTGCAGTTAAAATCACCCCAGTCAAGAACTTCCGAGTTGGAGGAGCTACACCTGGCTAGACTCGGACACTCACCCAGTGCCCTACCCAGAAGCCCCTGCAGGCTCTGCCCTCCCCAGGCCACGCCTGTCCACCTGTGGGCCTCTTGGGCCTGGCCTGGTGTTGTGGCCCTGCTCGGTGCTGGACGCTGGATGTTTTTATTCAGTGGGAACCGAATGTAAGAACTGTGGCCCTCCCTTTTCCGTGTTTCCTCTGGCATGTGAGGCTCACGCCAGGACACAGTCCTGACTGTTTTATGCGGCCCCGGGGAATGTGCCACCTGTAATCATTATAAACTCAAGACTGTGCGAAGGCGTCGCTTGCTCACCTCGAGAGGAAATCGGCCCTGTGAGCCAGAGGAGCCTGAAGCCAGGCCGTGCCGGGGCCTGGCCGCACAGGACGGACGCAGCCTCTGCCGGCCGCACAGCTGCCCCAGGTCCCCCGGGCAGCCGGACACACACAGGTTCCACCATTCCCTGGGCCCCAGACCCTGCAGCCTCCGGCGTTAGGTGGGAAAGCAGGCAGCGAAAAGCACGGCGTCACATGAGACCGAGCCGGTCCACAGCCAGGCTATTATTATTATTACTTTTGGAGGTATTGGGGATTGAACCCAGGGCCATCACACTGAGCTACATCCCCAGGCCTTTTTGACTGCTTCATTTTGAGACAGCATCTTGCTAAGTTCCCAGATGTTAGGGTGTGTGTGTGTGTGCGTGCGCGCGTGCGTGCATGCAGGGATGTGCATGGTTCTCTGGAGGGACACACCGATGTGCAGCGGGGACAGATGCCCCGTCCATGCACCTGAGCTCGTCACACGGCAGCTGGACCCCAGGGCGCCCGCACCCTGTGGGCACCAGAGCTTGAGCTGCGGGGCTCAGCAGCTCACAGCAGGAGGCAGCATCCAATCCTCGTGATATGTGCATGAGGGGAGAACACGAGCAGGTTCACACTGGTAGAGAACAGGCAGGACAGAGAGGATCAGGAGTGAGGAAAAGAGGAAAGGACTTTAAGTAGAGAGGTCTTGGTATTATGTTAGCAAAGATCTGAAAAAGCGGAGGGAGGTGGCTTCGTGTACATCTGGGAGAAGAGCCCTCCAGGCAGACGAAGCAGCCAGTGCAAAGGCCCCGGGGCAGCTATGTGCTTGGCGTATGGAAAGAACAGCAAGATCCCAGTTTCAGGGCTTAGCAAAAGCCCTGAAAGAGGATGCATGAGATAGGGTCACGTAGGGTCACAGTGAGGCCCTGGCCTTGACTCCGAAGGGGACAGGAACCACTGGGGGCATAGGTGGGCGAGGCAGGGCCCTGTCCCAGCTGGAGGGAGCCCTAGGGCTCTTCCTCAAGCTCTTGCAGAGAGGCCGGTCCAGAGGTGTGGGGACCTGTGGCCTCTTCTCCAGAAGATTCCAGAAGCACCTGGAACCCGGCACCCAGGCCCGAGGCCCTGCTTGCCGGGCCCAGCCACCCAGCTCTGAGCCAGCAGCTTCGTGAGCCTGAGCTCTCCTCCCTCCCCATCAGCCTGGAGCTTTTCATCTCCTGCTTTGTCCCCTTGGGCAATTATTTATTATTTCCTTCTCCGAAGTGTGTCTGAGACACGGCTCTTATGAAAGATGCTACACTGGATAAAGTGGGACGGCATCATAATTCACCCTGACTCCAGCTGAAATATTTGAACGACAACACATTACTGTCCAATTTTGCTGCTCTGCTCTGAGGGAGAGGCGGGGACCCCACTCGGGGTGTCCCGAGCTCTTTGCAGAATTGAGCAGAGTGGGTCTGGCAGCCGTGGTGCTGAATGGAGCTGTGGGAGCGGGGGGGGGGGGGGGGGGGGGGGGGGGGGGGGGGGGGGGGGGGGGGGGGGGTCCTCGCCGGGACTGGGAGGTGCTGCAGGGCGGAGCTGACCTTCCTTCCGGTGTCTCCCCCAGGCTTGGCTCAGAAGCTCAGCGAGGCCGGACAGGGAGGAGGCGGCTCTGCAGTCGTCCTGGGCTGTGGGAGGCCCGGCCCTCCCTCTCTTAGCCTGGGTGGTCTTGGGCCAGACCTGTACCCTGTCTCTGTACTAGCCAACGAGGACACAGAAGTCCACTCAGACTTAGGGCGTGAGGATTTCTATGAGATAATGCATTTTAGTTTCCAATGGCTCTGTAACCAGTGACGCCATGACGGCACCTGGAAACAGCACTCAGGGCTGCATGCTGCCTCTGAGGGTGGAGGCTCCGGGAGCGGGCAGCCCGGGGATCCTGAGCAGTCACGACTGTCACCTGGCCTGTGCCCACCACAGGGTCTGCTCACGCCAGGGGCAGCTCTGGAGGCCTCACCCCCTCAGGCCGCGGACCTCCCGGCAGGTCTGCCGGTGCAGAGCCCGAGTCACAGTGGCCAAGACAGCGAGCCAGCCCCCGAGGGGCTTCTGGTGAATTTGCAGTCTTGCGTGGCCGCCTCGCTAATCCAGGTTTAGACCCTTTCCCTGGGCCCTCCCTCGTCTCATCGTCTCCCAGGGCCTCAGCCTGGCCTCGGCCCTGGACACTCACTGTTTTTCTTCCCAGCTGCACACGTGTCTCGTCCCTTCACTTCCGGGGAATCAGAAGACTTTGTGTTTCCACCTGGATCCTTTTACCCACCCACATGGTTCTGAGGTGCATCCCTGCTGGTGCAGGGACCGAGCATCTATCCCTGTGTGTTTCTGCGTAACACCTGTGGCGTGGCTAGACCGCACTCTGCTCACCTATTCATCTGGTGATGGGCACTGAGTCTGTGTCCAGTTTTTGACTGTGACAGATAACACGGCTGTGACTACCCAGATGCAAGCCTGCGTGGGGATAGCTGCTCTCACATCTTATGGATTCCTTGCAGTGGGCTTGCTGGCTCTTGACACATTTTTTTTTTTTTTGAGATAGGGTCTCGCTTTGTAGTTCAGGCTGGCCCTGAGCTCACTATGTAGCCCAGGCAAACCTCGAACTCAGCAATTCTCCTGTCTCTGCCTCCCGAGTGCTGGGATTACAGGTGTGAGCCACCACGCCTGGCTCTTGACACATTTTTTATCTTCTTAGATGAAATAGGGAGACTGTTTTTCCAAGGTGGCACTTCTACCTTAAATTCCTGTTGGTGGTGCCTGAGAGTTCCAGTTCCTCTGTGTCTCTAGCACTTGGTATTAGTCTGTCTTTCTGATGAAAACCTTTCTAGCAGATATGTGGTGACGCCTCGGTGTGGTTTTCATTTGTATTTCTCTAATGATTGATTGTTAATAAGCTCCTCAGTCATTCGTGTATCTTCTCTGATGAAATGTCTGTTCAAATCTTCTGCCTGTTGAGTTCTTTGTCATATGAAGTTACCATATGAGTTTTTTATGTATTCTGGATGCAAGCCATTATCAAATATATAATTTGCAATATTTCCTTCTAGTTCATGGCTTGTCTTCCTAGCCTCTTAATGATGTCTCTTAAAGCGTGGAAGTTTCTAATTCTGATGAAGTCTAATTGATCAAATTTTTCTTTACATTGATCATGCTGTTACTGTCGCATAAAAGGAGTATTTGTCCAATCCAGTTTTGAAGATTTTCCTCTTATATTTTCTTCTAAAAGATTTATGGTTTTTAGTTTAACTTTTAGGTTTATGATCCATTTCAAGGTAGTTTTAGTGTATGATGTAAAAGCCTACACTGATTTTTTTTTAAACATGTGAATATCCAATTTTCCTAGCACCAATGGTTGAAAAGACTATTGTTTCTCCAATAAAATATCTTAAGGTCTTCACTGAAAATTGGTTGGCCATAAATTTAAGGATTTATTTCCATACTCTTAATTCTGTTCTGTTGGTCTATTATATTATGCTGTCTCGACTACTTCAGCTTTTTGGTAAGTTTGGGGTCAGGTGGTGTAAGTTCTTCAACTGTTGTCTTGCTCAGGAGTGTTTTGGCTAGTCTTCCTTTACTGTGTTTTCATATATAAATCTATATATCTATATATATCTGAACCAGTTTGTCAACTTCTATATACAAGCTTTGTAGGATCTAAGTAGGGATACCTATGTCTTTTGATTAGTATTTTTTCTTTGAGACAGAGTCTTGCTAGGTGGCCCAGGCTGGTCTTGAACTTATGGTCCTCCTGCCTCAGCCTCCTGAGTCACTGAGAACCGCAAGCACGAACCGCCATGCTGGCTAGGCAATGTCTTTCTAACTTTGTTAGCATTGTGCGTCATTTATCTCTTGGGCCACAGAACAAGTATGGCATCATATTGTCAATGTCTTAGCAGTGTCATGACCCCACTTGTCCTTTTGGTCACACAATGTGGGCGGGGACCCCACAGCTGTGACTGTCAGGAGGATGGATCATGGGGTGCACATGGGAGGCCAACTACTCCTAATGGGTGTGTGTGTTCGCTGGAAGCAGCACTTAGGGTGGGCTGTTGCACTGACCCTCTAACCCCCCACGTGGGCTTCCTAAGTCTGTCTCATCCTTCCAACGACAGGAACAGGCAGGGCGGAGTCAGGGTCCTGTCTGTGAGGTGACAGGAAGCCAGCCCTCAGGTAAGACCCAGTTCCCCATGGACTTGATGCCTTCTGCTTGGGCACAGCGTGGTATCCAGCAGTGGTCTGGACTCAGGATGGCTCCATCAGTCAAGGCGCTGCCACTCACTAAGGAGACCCAGACACCAGCTGGTGCCACCACTGGCCACGCAGCAGTTCAGTCACAGACACAAGCAGCTCTGAGGCTCGCTGAGCTGGACGATGCTGCCCGCAAGCCAGGGGTGGGCTGGGCTCCTGTCCTTTTTCCTGTGTCCCTGGCGAGAGCTGGGGAGGGCGGCAGCGGCCACGGGGATACACTCTTCCCGGGCCGGGTCACCGGAGAGCAGGTAGAAGCGAGGTGCTCGGGAGGTTTGATTCTGGAACGTTCCCGCTGCTCCGGACCACTGCCCCCCCCCCACGGTGAGGAAACCAGTCCCGTGCCCCCCGGGGCTCCTTCCCAGGCGGCGGGTCACGGGGTGCCGCATGCTTGTGAACACCGGGTGTTCCGAGGGCCAGCCTGGGGGGAACGGTCGACACCCGTGGGCATGTGATCGTCGCCACTGTGGCTGATGCCTGGAGCCACTGGTCGCTGTGCTGGGGACCAGCGCCATGGATGCGTGCAGTGACGCCAGGACGAGGGAGCCCAGGTGCAGAGGAGCAAAGTCATCTCGGGGCCCCGTGGGACTGGAGCACCCGCCTGCCTGAATGCAAACACGCCGCATTGTCCTGCAGGCTTCCCTGAGTCTCTCTGTGGGCAGGGAGCCCACGAGAGTGGATTTGAACCGCGGTCTCCAGAAGGACTTTGTACCTCGTGGGCAGAACTCGTCTTCCTCCTGATGGGGGGAGGGGTGAGTGCTCCACTAACAGGTGGATTCAAACAGATGCCCGGGTGGCGATCATCTTTCGAGGACCCTGGGGAGGAGTTGAGAGGAGGCGAAGACTGGACGCTGAGCCAGCTCAGGTGAGCTGTTCCCTCCGGCGGTGAGCACGGGACAGCCCGACGATCACCTCCAGGCCGCCCGCTGAGCTAACACCAGGGCCGCAGTTGGGATCCAGGCCTTTTGGCTGGAGTACTCATAGACTGTCACCACCAGAAGCCCTCCACGGACATCTAGTCTACCTCCCCACCCTGTAGAGGGACTGACTACACAGGATGCCCCTACCAAATGGCAAATCCAGACTTGAACTCAGTTTGTCGGGGTGCCTCTCCACCTGCTCTGAGCTCTCTGGGGGCTGGGAGTCCGTGGGCCTGGCTGCCTCGGCCAGGAAGGAAGTAACAAGACAGCTAAGTGGCGGCTGAATCCCACTGCAGGGTTTTCTTATTTAGAAATGCAAATGCTTTGCCAGGCCACACTCAATGCTTCCCATTTTTTACAGCACACAAAGTACTGGGTTTTATTCCCCCTCCAAGACTTTTCTGGGATGGTTTGTACTACAAAAACCAGAGGGAACTGAGCCATTTGCTGGAACAATCCTGCCCAAGCTGGCCTGTGGGATGAGCCCTGCTTCAGCAGTGAGGCCCTCAGCCCTCCCTCCTGGCTCCAGCCAGCTGGACGCAGGTGCAGCAGTAGAGACACAGTCTCTTGCCCTTTCTCTCTTCTTCCCAGAGCCAGAGATGGGCCAGAAGGATGAGCCTGGCTCAGGAGGGGAACCAGGCAGGAGCTGTGTCTGTCACAGTGGGACACAGCTGAAGCTCCACCTTCATTTCCTGCGTCTCTCTGTTTGCAAGTGTGTAGTCAGCTTTCCGTTACTGTAACAAAACATCTGAGACAAGAAATTTATAAGGAAGAAAAATTTGTTTTATCTTCCCATTTCAGAAGTTGCAGTCCATGATCATTGGCCACACTGCTTTGGACCTGTGCCAGAACATACACCATGGTGGGAGCACGGGCAGGAGGAGACGCGATCATTTCACAGTGGCAGGAAAACAGAGAAAGGAAGAGGCTGGGTCTGCACAGTCCCTCCAGGACCACACACCCAGTGACCTAACTTCCTTCCGCGAGGCTCCACCTCTTAAAGGTTCCACTACCCTCCAAATTACGCCACATGTCAAAAAAGCCACACTTTTCACACAAGCAAATTTAGGAGATACTCCAGATCAAACCTATAACAAGGGGTCAAGGACAGATCTCACGTTTCCCTGCTCCCACCCCCATCCCCACTTCATTGACCAGTCACTCTGCGATCATGATCTGTCCTATGTGCTCCAGGGAAGCTAGTTTGTAATCTCTTCTTAGTAAGCAGCTTAGTGCCTCCCATAAAGACCAGTTCCCTTACCTCACAAAAGTGAGACAGAGTCTCAGAGAGGTGAAGGGTCAGGTTGAGTCCTATGAAGTTGCCGTTTTTATAGATCAGAAATGTGTGTCTAGGTTATGGAACCTTCCCTTTGTGATGACAAGCAACCCACCTGCCATGCTCCGGGTTAAGCCTCTTCTTCCTGGTGATGCACTGTTAGCTGACCACCAGCTTCTGCCTCGGTGAGGGCTGTGAATACGTGCCAGTCAGCCTCCTTGCCCGAGGCATGTGCGACACAGCGGGCACCAAGGCTCAGCCAACACATCCGGTGGTGCATGAACTCGATTCTTCCTCTGATTCTGGTCACAAACCCAATGGAATGACAGTCAAATCAAATTCAGTCGCTAGGTTCAGTGTTGACCTCATGGGGAAGTTTGATTCGGTTCTTGTCCAATTGGATTTGTGTCCAGAATCGTGGAGAGAATGACATTGCTGCATGATGCACTCTTGAGCTATCAGCCAGGCAGAAGGGCTTCACCTCTCCCCTCACGTGCTGGGCTGCAGTAGATATTTATTGCTTTGTAGCAAAGGACCCTAGAACTTACTGGCTTAAAGTAATAAGCATTTATCTCACAATGTTTGAGACTTTCAGTCACTGAGACAAAATACCTGAGAAAAAACAACTTAAAAGAGGAAAAATTAATTTGGCTAATGGTTCCAGAGGTGTCAGTCTTGCTTAACTCCACTGTCTGTGAATGTGGAATGAAGCAGAGGATCATGGGTGAAAAGATATGACAGAGCAAGATGCTCAGCTCAAGGTGTCCAGGAACAAGGAGAAGAGGAAAGAGAGGGGAGGGAGAGAGAGATAGACAGACGGATGGATGGATGGACGGACAGATGGACAGATGGGTAGACAGAGATAGAGATCTGTAGACAAGATACCCCCTTATGGTACAAGCCACCGATAACTGTCTTCCTCCAACTAGGCCCCGGCTCCTAATATTTCCACCCCATCCCACCTCACTAGTTCCATCACATTATGAATCACCAACGGACTCGTCCACTGATGAGTTTGGTACCCATGATCCAATCATACCCCCAAAGCCCCACCTTTGAACGTTGCTGATTGGGGACCAAGCCCTCAATGCACGAGTCTTTGGGAATATTGCAGATTCAAAGCAAGACAGTCGTGAATTCAAGAGCAGCTTGACTGGGCGGATGAGACTCAGTATGTGTCCTGGGTTTACGGCCCAGATGTCAGAGGGGTCACCTACAGGGCGGTCACGGGAAGGCAGGACCAGCTGCAGGGACCCGCTTCAGGGAGAGCCACTCACAGGGCTCTGCATAGGAGGCGCCCACTGCTCACACCCCTCTCTTCATAGGGTCACTTGAGCTTCTTTGCAACACCTGCCTTTGCCCAGGGCTGATGATTCAGGAGAGAGAGACCAGCGCCCTTTCCTAATCTCTCAACAGCCAACACATTCCCTACACAGTCAGAAGCCACATAATGACCTTTTGATCAACCAGGGACCACCTATATGATGAGTGTCCCACGAGCTATATCACCTAGTGAGTTTAAGAAGTGACGGTGCAGACTTGGCGCTGAGAAGCAGCTGCCCAGCCAGGAGCTGTGTTTCCCAGAGTCCCTTGCAGTTAGATGTGGCCATGTGACCACCCTCACCAACAGAGGGCAGAAATGGTACGTGTCACTTCTGGACCAAGGAGCAGCTGTGCCTCCCGCGTTCCGCTCCTCCGCGGCCCGGTGCAGAGGGCTCCTAGGCTCTCGAGGAGGGAGCGGCACAGAGCAGAGGACCTTGGATGGAAATTCACAGAAAAAGCCACATCAGATGCATGTAGCAAGAAACATATTTGCATTCGAATAAGCTGCTAAGACGGGTTTATTTGTCACGGCAGCTCGCGCTACTCTAGCCAACCCGGAAACGGCAGGGCCGCCCTCCCGAGGCCTGGCTGCTTTTACTCCCCGCAGCTGCGTTCTCGCTCTCCAGGAACGGCAGTGTGGCTGCCGGCAGCTCGACCCAGGGGAGGTTCCCGGTTCGAGGCCAGCAGGAAAGACTGTGCAGGTTGCGTCCAGTCCTGGAGCTCGAAGCTCTGAGCCCGCCTTCGTGAGCCTGAGCAGGCACGGAGCGGGCTGCCCCTGGGTCCTCCGTCCAGCGCGCTAGGCTCGCACCCCCGGGCCGCGCTTGGGGCTGGGGACCCGCGAACCCCCTGGGCTTTCCCGTCCTTCCCTCCTCGGGGAGGGTGCTGGGCGGACAGGCAGCGCGGCGGACAGTCCCCTGGGACGGACTGACCTCGGACGGTCGCCCAGACCTGAGCCTTGCGTCTGGGGGAAGCTCAAGGCGTCTTCCCGCGGAACATCACGCAAGCCACTCCCTCGAGCTCCCTGCCGCCTCTTCCGCCTCTTCCGTCTCCTCCGTCCTTTCGTTCTCCCTCACAGCCCTGCGGGGCGCTTTCTGGAAGGACATCAATGTCTGGGCCCAGCAGGAACGGTTTTGAACTCGACTCGCTCGGTGGCGCGGGCTGCCAGCGCTGGTTGGTTCTGCTCAGCGGGTCCTTTGATCGGAGGAAGCTGATCGGAGCCGCCTCTCCCGCTCCTTCGAGGCAGCGTTTTCATGTCCTCGCTCGTGTTCCGGGTGCAGCCTGGCCTGACGCGGACGCGCACCGTGACGTCCCTCCGTGGCAGACGTGGGCGGACGGCTCCCCGGCCACAGGGCCTCTCTGGACTCCGGGGCGACTCGGCTTCTACGGCTGATTGTCCTTCAACTACAGTTTCCTGCTTCTCTGTCCCATGTAAAGACCTTCAGGACAAGAATGTGTTTTCTCCTGCTCGTGCTCCCCGTAGGCCCTCGCGTAGAACTGAGCAGAGTCACGGAAATGAAACAAAATCAAGATGACATTTATTTACCACGGACTGTCAGACGCCCCCCTGGGGGTGTTCGCACGTGAGCCCCACGGGGTTCTCACCAAACGCCCGTGAATTGGATGTCTGGACACATACTTTTACACATAAAGAAAGTGACACTCAAGACAAACGGTGTCCCACACCCAAGGTCACAGGAACAGCAAGAGAAGAGGTGGAAATTCAAATGTGGACCCTTCACACGCAGCATCTCCCCCAGCATTCTGCCAAGAGCCCTCTGTGGCCCTCGCCCTGGGCTGGACTCCGGGGAAAAGGATTCTCTACGCCTCCCCGAGCAGGGAAGGGTGGGTGTCTGGAATCACACCGAGGTGTCTCTGTTCCTGAGCTGAGCCACCTGGCCGCGGGTGCCCCTGCGCGGGCGCCTGGCAGGATGCCCAGGACCTGTACTCAGGCCACGGCCCCACACTGCTTTGCCCGCCAAGTCCTCAGCTCCCGAAACCATCGGGGGTGCTGAACAAGAGCTAAGCCACTTGGTGCCCGCCCGGCCCTGCGGTGTAAGCGACCTAACTGAGGCTCGGAGAGGCCGAGCACCCGCCCAGGCTTGGTCTCTCTGCTTTGCGATTGGTTACCCAGACCCCAGCGGGGCGGGCTGAACTCGGTCAGGGACTGAGTGGCAGGGTGAGGGCGGGGCGCGTCCGCAGGGGCCCGGCAGCCCAGCAGCCAGCATCCGCCTTTCCCCTGACTCCCGTGGGGGGGGGGGCAGTGGTGGGCGGTGCCACACTCGCTAGGTGGGCACTGCTCTGGCCTCTGCGTCTGCCCTCTGGGTAGGCCAGACCTTCATCCAGCCGCCCCACACCCCGGGGCCCTGCTCTGCCTGTTCCAGGATCTGATGGTGGCTGCTCCCCCAGCCGCCGGCAGGCCCAGGGCCGTCCTCCAGGGTCTCTGCGCACGGTGCAGGTTTTCAGAGGAGCCCTGTTTGATCCTGGGGGTCTTTTCCACTCCACTTGACTGGCGTGTGAGGCTGGGGTCAGACGCCACCGCTGACGGATTTGGCATCAAGGCGCCTTCCTCGGTGGGGGCCGGGCTGGGAGGAAGCGGATTCTGCCGGCCGCGGGTGGCTTCCGACCGACCGACAGGCGCCTTCTCCCCGAGCCAGCGCTTTCCTGCGCAGCTCCGGCTGTCTGAGCCTTGATGCCTGCTGAGGGCGACTCTAAACAAAGGACGTGGTGTCTGGCCCGGAAGAGCTGGACAGATTCGGGCAGAGCCTCTCTGCCCGGCCTCCTCCTGCACCGCGCCGCGTCTCTCTGGATTCTGTAAGAAATATTTCCACGTACGGAAAGACTCAAAGAGCGGTCTTTGTTTCAGCCCTGGGGATTGAGCCTCGGCCTTGCTCTGGACCACATCTCCAGCTCCTTAATTATTAGTTAATTAACTGAGGCAAGTTCTTTCCTTAGATGGCACTGGATACCTTGGTGGCACCGGTATCGTGGATGCCCCTTACCTCATACCCGCTTCGCACTCGTCTCTGTCTTGTGGGCATGAGGCCTGGACCTGGAGCCCCCTCTGTCTGTCGGCCCCCCTTTCTGCAAGGGATTTAGAGTCATCTCCCCCACACCTGGATCCCCTCAGGGTGACCTCAGCTAGCGACGTCTGCAAGACTCACTTTCCAACGGGCCGTGTCGTGAGGCCGCAGGTGGACGAGGGTTTGGGGGCCGCTGGGGAGCTGCGCAGGCGTCTCTCATCCCTCACGCACCGGCGTGTGTCCTGGGGAGAGCCGTCTATCTGCTGACGCTGATGCCTCCTCGTTTGCCAAACCCGGGCCGACGGGGCCTGTCCGAGTGGGAATCGTGAAGTGAGGTGTGAGGACGGCACCGGGCACCTGGTGTTCTGCAGGTGCCCAGCCCAGCAGTGGCCTTCCCGAAATGTGAGGAAGTGTGGAAGAGCAGCAGCGTCTGTGTTTACAGAGGGGTGTGTTTAGAAGGGAACCGGCTCTGGGTGCGCGTGGGTTTGCAATTACGGCAGCTGGAGGGACACGGCAGCCACCTCGCTCTGTGCCCGATTTTGGAACCAGTGGAGAAGCAGATGGTTGAGCCACAGAGAAAGAGACCAGGATGATGGCAGATGGGCAGTCTGCAGGCTGTGGCTTGGTCTAGCCTCTATCCTACTGCTTAGACCCTGGGCAGAGCTGCCGCACTCGGGTCCTGGTCCTGGGCCCAGAGAGCGCCCTCTGCAGGCTGAGGAGGGGGAGCCTGCTCCGAGCCGGGACTCACCAGTCAGAGACGGGGTAGAGGGGAGGGGAGGGAGTCGGTAAGGGGTGTCCCTTGCAGACATGCGAGAGTCATTCCGGTGCTGCTGGCCCCGCTTGCTGGGAGAACTGTGGCTGGTGGTTTGGACTCTCTGAGCCTTTTTTCTCACCTGTGAAAGGGAGAGGCAGAGAGTCCCTAGTTTACAGGCCACTGAATGGATGTGTTAATACCAAGGGATACTGGAACACCCCAGCACATGTAATATAGGCTTCCATTTTTATTGTCCTCATCATGGCTGGGAGGCTTAGGGTTGGGGAAGGCACAGAATTCGAAACACCCACCTGCATTTGTCAGCTACACAGTCGGATGCCAGAAGGGAGCGGGTTTAGTGACCCACCGGCTCCCGGGAAGCTGGGCTGGGACTGTCCTCGGCCCCACAGCCCAGCCCCGGAGCCAGGGCCTCTCCTGAAGCCAGGGCCCGGCCGTGGTGGGCTCAGGGCAGGCAGGGAGGGCTCAGGGCAGGGGCGGGCCGGGGCTGGGAGGCCGGGGTCACCCGGGGCCTGCCATGCTCCTCTGGAGGGCGAGGAGAGAGGCTGAGGCAGGCCAGCTGTGCCTCCGGGGACCCGCCACGCGCCCCGAGGAGCAGGCACTTCCCAGACTACCCTTCCGGGGACATTGCCTCCGGGCAACAGCACAGCAGCAGACGTGGCCTTGTGCAGGGTCTGCGGCTCAGCTCAGCTGGCCTGGTGCTGTCCCCAAGCCCACGAGTGGGGTGGAGGTCGGGGAGGGAGGCGCATGGCGGCTTGGAGCCCTGTCCCAAAGGTCTGCTCCCTGGCACATGGGTCCAAGGCTGTAGCCCACAGATTCTAGGGGCTCTCACCTGACAGACGTTCTGAGGTCCAACAAAGCCAGGATTTCCTAGGCTCTCTGCCCTTTGCCTGGGCTGCAGAAGGAGAAACAGCTGGAATCTGAAGCATTTTATCGAGTTACTGAATCTCAGTGAGCCCGAGTTTCTTCCGCGAATGAGCCCGTCCCCTCCCCTCCCCTCCGGGTTGGTGTGGGGATGAAGATGAGGGCGGGCAGCTCGCGGGCACGAGCCGGGTGGTGGAGATGGCGGCGACGGCGGTGGAAGTGTTAGGGGCTTCGGGGAGAGCCCCTGGCGTGGCGGTAACAACAGACAGTGGAGGTCGTGGCGCTGGCGGCCGTGGTGATGGCGGTGGTCGTGGGGCTGGTGGAGTAGGGAGAAGTGTGGTGACGCGTGGGATGTGGCGTGGCGCCTGGGATGCGGAGACGGGAAAGGGCGAGAAAGGGCCGCGTACGACTCAGGCGCGCCGTGGTGACCTCGGGCCGAGTCCGCCCTCCCTAGGAGGATGTGCTGCTGCGTCAGCTACCGTACGGGGGCGCTGCAGAGGGGACCAAGGCGCCCTGGCACAGGGGCCAAAGGGATCAGGGAGCCCAGCCGGAGCCATGGCCCTGAAGCCTGCCAGGGAGTCGGGCCTCGTTCTGACAAAGACAGGAGGTGCCGGCCACACAGCTGGAGCCGGAGGTGGCCCCAGGAGGTGCCCACAGCAGAGCTGAGGGATGGTCTGCCCTGTGGTTCTCTGGGGGATGCAGGTGCCAGTGAGCTGGCAGCTGGAACAGAACAAGGAAGGGGGGCAAGATGGCCGCCTAAATTGCCACCAGAGTCCACTGACTCCTGGTCAGTGCCTTGGCCCTGACACTCTCTATGGAAAGTCTCCAGCATGCTTTTCAGTCTAATTACCTGGGATGCCAGCCTGTCTCGGAGCCAGGGTTCTGGTGACAGGATGGACCTTGACTGGACAGTGGTGGTGGGAAGACGGACAACATGGCAGCTCTCATGACCCTCCCCCTTTGCCGGACACTCTTCCTGACACCGACTCGACCCTCGAACAGACTTGGCCAGAGACCAGGCCCAGAGCCTGCCCCTCGGTGTGTCAGATACAGGTCATATGTTACCTGCTTCCAGGCCCCACGTCTGTCACAGTGGGAAGTGGAGGGGATGGATGAGGTAGCAGCTTTGCCTTCTGAGGACCACACAATGCTGAGGGAGGGTGTGTGTGTGTGCACACACGTGTGTGTGCGTATGTGTGTGTGGACAAGGAGAGGGGACCGCCTAGGTCAGCGGCTCCAGGCTTAGTGCCAGGGGCGAGCCTGGGCTCCTGAGGCTGAGAGGCGGGTCACTGGTCCTTAAGGAGGGCACATGGTGGGCAGGACGGGGCCCAGGCGCAGCACACAGAGGTCCTGCCCGCTGCCCGGCCCTATTCCTCACCTCTCTTCCAGTCTCACCAAGAGTTCAGCTCTCCCACGTGCCAGGCACTCTCTCCTCCAGGCCTTGGCATTTGCTCTTCCCTGTGCCCTCTCTTCACCCTCACTATGACAGCTCTCATCAGCCTCAGTGCTCCGCTTTGATGCCACCTCCCCCAGGAAGCCTTCCCTAGGCTGGCACGGAGCCTGCCCACTGTGCTTCTCTGCTTAGGCTCTTTACAGAGAGGCCAGCGTTGGGCCAGGGAGAGCAGTCCAGCACGGACATGAGGTATTCAAGGCCTTTGCTGTGCGCGTTGCATGGACAGATGGATGGACGGACAGATGGATGGATGAGAAGAGGCGAGGCTCAGAGCGACAGTCTGCTTCCACCATCCCTCCTCCTTGCTTGAACCAGTGTCCCTCCCTGCTGGCTGGTTCCTGCGGGTCCTGGCAGCAAAGCCTGTGGAAATATAGAGCGTTATCTAAATGCTAAATAGCAGCAGTCACGGCTGCAATGGGCCCTATGAACAATGTGCTGGCTCACTGGCCGGCTCTGCCCCCCCTGGAAGGCCTGTCAGGCCCGCTCAGTGCCCACACTTTATCAGGGCCCAGGAGGAGCTCTGAGGGGCAGGGTGTGCACATGTCGGACTGCCGTGCCTTCAGGGAGGGGCCATGCAGGGGACCGTGGGGCGGGGTGTCCACTGCCCAGGGAGCCCCCGTGCGGCTGGCCGGCGACGGATGTTTGCAGTGCCCTGTTCCTGGCACTGAGAGCCCCCCGGGTCCCAGCTGCTCTCCGTGCGTGGTGGTTCCAGGTTCTGATGCAGCTTGGCCAGGTCTGTGTAGCACAGGCTGAGAACGTGGGGTTCGGGTAGGAGAAGACACCCCAGCCAGGAAGCATTAAAAGTAGGATTTAGTCCAAGGCTGCTGGACTGCAAACCTCTGCTGCCTAACATGAGGGGCTGGGCTGGATCAGAGGTTTGCAAAATGTTTGTAGTGGAGCGGGCTTTGTTCAAACAGTACCTTACACGAGCCTCTCGATGGAATCCAGATAAAAGCACGGCGCTCTGATTGAAGCCGGTGCCGGCATGGGCGGAAGGTGGGGGTCGTGGGCTCTTCCTGCTCCCTCCTCCCACCCAGGCGCGCAGAGCTCAGCGGGGACTTCCGGGATCTGGGCTTCTTCCCAGCCAGCATCACCTTGAGCTGTACAGTGACACTGGCCACGTCCCTCCCAGCTGGAGGGCACCCAGGCTGGGTTTCCCCGGCGGCTCTTGGCACAGGCTAGCCCTGAGTGTTCCTGCCGCTCTCACAGGAAACCCAGGCCCTGTGCGTTACCTGCCCTGGCCTCCTGCAGACCTTCTGGGGGCAGAGGTGGCTGGGTGTCACCGTGTCCACGACCATCCACAGCAGGAATGAAGTCCAGGGGCTTCAGGGATCGTCTCAGTCCTCCAGCCTGTCCTGAGGCTTGCCACCTGGGGTCTGGGTGGCTGAGGGGGGCTGGGAGGTGCTCAGACGGAGAGCCGGCAGGTCTGGGGGTGAGTGCCCAGTGCTGGCACGGTCAGGGCTGGGGGAAGCGTGTGCCAGCCTCGGCTGGGGTCTGGATCGGGGAGGATCTAGAGGGTTTCCGGTTGTGGGCAGACTTTGCTCTGAGTCATCACGGGAACCCATGGTACGGGCTCCTGGCGTTGAGACGCAGTTCCATGAGGCAGCGGGCACTTGGGCTCCGCGGCAGGGTGGGCATCGGGGAGGGTCCCTTGGCTCAGACCGCCCCGAGAAAGGTCATTGGAGGCTGGATCCATCCCCTGAAGTGGGGTTCACTCGGGGCTCTCCTGTGATCGCTGGATCTGTGGGGCTTCTATCCCCGGCCCCCAGGGGCTCATGCACCAAGCTTTGCCCCCTCGCGGACCCTCCTCCCGTTACAGTTAGTGTGAGGCGGCCGGGAGGCGCCCTGCCAACCGCCTCTGCCCTCTCTACAACCACCTGTCCTAGATGGAACTAGCCCACTTCAGGAGGCCTGGGGAGCCCGCTACCTGGCCCCACCTTAAACAGTCCTGCCCCCTCTCATCGCCACGTGGGAGAGGAAGCTTCCGCACTGGCCTGGCCTCTCTTGCTGGCATCTGTGCTCTCCCAGGCCTGTAAAATTGATGTTCTTCAACTGTTTTATGCATTTTTTTTTTTTGTCTCAGGTCATTGAAGTCTTTCCTTGGGTTTAGGCGGTTCCTTGAATGCCAGGTTCCCAGAACCTTCCAGAAGCTAGTACAAGAGGTTCACTCCATGAAACAGAACGGGGTTCACTTGCGCAGGGAGGAGTCACGTCTTCTGACTCCCAGCTGCCTGCGCAGGCCCAGGCTGCCTCGGAGCAGGAACCTGCCCTGAGTTCTGGGCCAGGATGGAGAGTCCGCACCCCAGCTCTACCACCCCTCACGTGGGCATTATCGGCAGAACCCCAGGGGTTCTAGTCCAGGCCAGCGCCCCTGGGGAAACCAATTTGAAAGGTGATCTTTTAATTTCCAGATCAGCAGGGTGCTGACTGCATGCTGTCTCTCACCCCACAGGGAGCAAAGAAGCAATTTGAACGGAATGGGGCACAATTCCTGAGAGTGGCACTTTCTAGGCTGTTTCCTTGCCCGGGAGGTACTGTCAAGAACAGCCCACAGTACATAGTAAATGTTCAATTAAAAAAAGAGCTCTTGTTGTTTGGTCTGTATGGACTAATATGGGAGCAAGAAAGGGAGGAGAGAGGAAGAGGGGTCCGCCCTGGCTCACCAGGGGCTCTCACTGTCCCCAGGTAAGCGGGGCTGTGGGGGGGGGGTCAGCGACAGCTCTGGGCCTGCACAGGGCACAGGGCACAGGGCCAGGGTGGGGGACAGCCTCTGGCATCCTTTCTTCCTGGCAGTGTCCTGCTAGCGAAATGAGCTTGTCCCTGGGAAAGGGACAGGAAAAGTCACAGACCTCGAAGGCATTTTACCACCTGCAAACTGAGCCAGAATGACCTGCCCTGGGCCAGGGGCGCCAGCGGGGTTTCTGAGAAGGGTCTCGTCTCGGTGGCCACCTGCTTTGCCTGGAGGGGCAGACAGGTCATGGGCGGTGCCCTCGGTCCTCATGCCTCCCGGGCCACAGGCGTCCTCCTGTTCCAGGCGGAGTGAGGTCCGGAGAGGCCGAGTGACCTGCTTAAGGTCCCGGAGCTGCAGGCAGGTGGTGAGGCTGGAGTAAGATGTGTGCAGGGCTCTTTCTAGCCACGCGGAGGGGCTGGAAGACGGGGAGGCTGTTGTGTGATTACAAAACGTGGCTGCCAGAGCCCCGAGTGGGAACCCCGGGCCCAGCCCGTGTCCGGCCGTGAGACCTGGACGCACAGTTTCCCCTGGGAGTCTCCGCTTTCCCTGCGGAGAGGAGGAAGCAGGGGCGACTCTGTTCTCCTGCCGCTTGGATGCCTGGCCTGGCGTCGCGGAGGGTGCCCGCCTCACGCTCCTTACCCCTGCAGCTCTAGGCTGGCACAGCCGGGCCCAGTTCACAGAGAAGAGACAGAGTCAGCGTAGCCATCTGACTCACCGCGCTGCGGAGATCTGGCCGCAGCCAAGCCGCGCGGCCTCTTGAGGAAGGGCACCTTGTCTTTTGCTGCTGCTCCTGCTGCTAATGATGATAAACAGGGGCTGCCATTACCGCTGACTGGGCATCGCCTCTTTGTCAGGAGTTATCGAGGTAATTTTACATGCATGTCTCCGCCTCGGAGAAGACCTTTTCATTGGCAAGTGAAGAAACCCCACTCACACTGGTTTAAGCAAAATGTTATTTACTGACTCACATAATTGGTAAATCCAGGAAAGGATCCATGTTCAGCCAGATGTGTGCATTAAATTCTGTCTTCAGCTTTCTCCATTCTATCCTGTGTGCGACTGTGCGCTTCCTCCCGAGTTAGACTTTTCCATGTGGCTGTGCCCAGATTTCCATTCTCCTGGCTTAATCATCCCACTGGGACAGAGACCATCTCTCACCCAAACTCTGTAACCAATTTCAGGAAGGCTTCTGATTGGCTCTCCTCTGAAGCCTCATCCCACCCCTGGGCCAATCAGTGCTTCCACGGCAAAGGGGTTCTACGATTGGCCAGGAGCACATCACATGGGTGTCACGAGGCCCTATGACTGGCAGCCCCAGTAGAATCCCAAAGCTTTGCACACAAAAGTCAGTGTCTACCAAGTTCAGTCTCGTTAACATTCCCCCAAGCCCATGAGAGAGGTGCGATGATATTCTGCATCTTACAGATGAGGACACATGGGGTCAGAGAGGAAGAGTAAACTGTGCGGGTCACCTGTCTGGGAAGTGACCGCGGGCAGCTCAGTCAGACTCTGTCTAATGAGAACTGAGAGGCCTGCAGCTCGGCTAAATCAAACGAATGGAACATTATGGAGTACCTCCTGTGAGCAGGGCTGTGCAGAGCAGCGGGCGACGGTGCCCCTGGGGCATCGGCAGGCTACCTGGGGAAGGCAGAGTCAGAGAAGCAAGCACAGATTGAAACAGTAGATGCAGGCGGCAACAGGAGAGCTGTCACGAGACTGCTGGTGATTAATTGCTAAATGAGCGGTACAGACAGTAATTACTCCCGGAGTTCAGAGCAGAGAGC
>PVIC010033640.1:0-20010 GCA_004025085.1 Thryonomys swinderianus | reverse complement strand
CTGCTGAAGACTCAGGTACAGTGGGTATTGCAGGTGGATTCTGAAGGTAGCCTGTGGGCAGAACTCCTTCTTGCCTGGAGATCAGTCTTTCTCTGTTCAGATCTTCAGTCAGTACCTCAGTCTCTCTCATACGGAGGCAATCTACTAAGACTGCTGACTTACATTTCATCTAAAACATGCCCAGAGACTCAAGATGGGTGTTTGACCAAGAATCTGGATACTACAGCCTAGTTAGGCCAACACATACAATTAGCCATCTCAATGGTCTAAAAACTTTGGGTCTTCCTGACTTTAACGTCTCTGTATACGTATGAATTGACAGCAATGAAATTTTAACTTTCTCTGGGAACCACTTGAGGGCACTATAAACTCAGGAGATAGAAGCTGTGGCGCCTTGTTTCGGAATAGCTAACATTAGCTCCAGAAGAAATCGTAGATTTCTCTTGTTAGATCCCTGATTTTGTAGTGGAGAGAGTTCTCATCCCTGTGCACAATGTTACATTCGAAAGCTATCAAGTAAATTCACGGTAAATATTAGTAATGGATCAGTGGTCATTGGACGTTGAATTTCATGTCCTTCTGATTTTAGGGCACTGTTATTTATAATATTAATTTAATGGAAATAATTTCAAATATGTGTGAGTTGTTTGGGCTGTTACAAGCCAGATACAATGAAGTGACAGCTATAAATTACGCAAATTGCACAAATAAAGAACCTGTGTAACGGTTTTTTTTTTTTTTTTTTTGAGACAGGGTCTCACTTTGTAGTTCAGGCTGGCCCTGAGCTCACTATATATATAGCCCAGGCAAGTCTTGAACTCAGCAATCCTCCTGACTGCCTCCTGAGTGCTGGGATTACAGGCTTGAGCCACCACACCCGGCAAATCTTTGTAACTTTTTAGCATGAACTATGAAGTAACAAACTTTCAGGATGCCCCAATTTTATTGGTATTGCATCTGTGGCTAGCTGTGGTGTACATTCTGAAGGTATTATTTGTTTTCCTTTTGTAAAATATTGCCTTCAAATTAGGTAAGGAAGGCTTGTAGTATGCAAAAATTCCTTTCTTTTTCACAAGTATCTGTATTGGTTGGCAGTGGAAGGCATTTAAGATAAAGGAGATGCCAAAAAATGTATACAATTTTTTCTCTGCTCCACTATAAAAACAATGTCATTAAACTCTTGGAATCAAATCTTTCATATCTAGATTGGGCTGTCCTAATCCTTACAAATAGGTAATGCACATAAAGGGTTAAATTGTTTGCAAATGGATGGATAATTTAAAGTAGTGGCTCTTCATCTATTTGGAAAATACTTTGTTTTATTTCAGATTTCTTTTTTTTTTTTTGCTTTTGAGACAGGGTCTCGCTTTGTAGTTCAGGCTGGCCCTGAGCTCACTATGGAGCCCAGGCAAGCCGCCGCGAACTCAGCAATCCTCCTGTCCCTGCCTCCCGAGTGCTGGGATTACAGGCGTGAGCCACCATGTCCGGCACTGTGGTATGCGGTGTTGATTGTTGGTGGGCGTGTCTCCACGCCCAGCATTATATGTGGTTACCGGGGATCGAACTCAGGACCTTACGCTTGCGAGGCAGGCGCCAGAACCACTGAGCTAACCCTCCAGCCCAAAGCTGCCTTTTCTGGAGCTGAGAGCACCCCTGTTCCTGGACACCCTTGCTGTAGCTTGTTTGAGTGGCTATTTGTTACTCCTCATTGGACTCTTCATGTATTTACTTTTTATTTAAAATTGTTTTCTTCTCCTATTTCGGCCATACTTTCTGAACTAGGCTATATATACTTAGAAGGGGGAGACTCTGTCACACTTTGGTTTCCCCAACAGCTCTGTCTCCACAGCCTGACCGGCAGCGGAGAAGGTTGTTACAGAAGCAGCACAGTCCTGAGTCCTGATGGTTATGAGCCCACAGCTGGTTTCCTGTTTCTGACATACGGCATTTTTCCCTCATAGGAAAGCTGGGATTGTTCATGCCATGACCCAGGATGGGGACACCGTCTGACTGACTCACTGACTGACCGACAGTGACTGACCCGATTCACTGGGTGACTGTTTCCAGTTTCCAAAGGGCTGACTCTGGGAAGGGAACATTTTGAAACGTCCACTTTTCCTCAAAGTTTTCACCCCGATGTCATCGCTGCACCCGTTTCATTAGTCCAAACAACTGCCATAGCAGAGCCCAATTTTCCTTGGGGCAGGAAGTGCCATCCTGCTACCGCATGTCTGAATGTGGTGAACATACTTGGAGACTGGAACCCACAACAATGTACCTGTAGTGATCTAGGGAGAAATATTTGATTGAAAGTGTGGAAGGAAAGAATGAGTTCAACGAAATGTGGTTCATCTGTCCCAGGGAAGTCCCAGCAGCCTGTGGCCCGCTCGGCCGTGAGCACTGTCCCGGGCTGCGTACTCAGAATGGAGACAGGAAGTGCAGGGAGACAGCCCTGGCGGGGTCCTCCCGGCCTTCTCTCTCCGGGTGAGAGGAGGAAGATGGCATTTCCCTCTCCTCTCCTTCTGCTCTTTCACTTGGTTCACATCCAGGGAATTTTTCTGGCCATGCCATTTTCAAAATAATGCTGCACGGTCTGTTCTGTGCAGACACAGTTGATTTATGGCTTTGCTGACCTTTGAGATGCTGGCCCGGCTCCACAGCAGGCCCTGGGGAGGTTTTCCCTCGCCTGTTTACCCGGAGTGATTTAGGAGCTGCAGTGCCAAGAGGGTTCCCTGTTTCTTCCGCCCCAAGATTTGACCACGTGTCCTGGCCATTGGGCTCACCCCCTGGGCGCGGTTCAGCGTGTGCTGAGGAGCCAGTTATCCTCTGGCTGCCCAGCTGTAACCTTTCTAAGAGCGACCCCGGCTCAGGTCCAGACCTTCCCTCTCTCAGTGCCTTGCTGTCTCACTCTGTGCTCTCTGTATGTCAGAGGCTTCTTCACGTTTTCTGGCAGGTGGCTGCCCCGCCCTGGCGGAGGGCCCGGGAGAGGGCAGAATGAATTGTCGTTCACTCTGGTGGTGATTATTTATTCGGAAGGGTGAGCCAATTACAGAGTCCCTGAGCACAGCTAGGGCTGGTGGGAGAATGGGCAGAAACAGAAAGAGGCAGAAGGAGCCCCAGGTAATCTCTGGCCAGTGGCTGAGAACCGAGTACTGCATTCAGTGGCTTAGTACATCTGCGTCATGGTAGAGTAGAAGGGACATTTGGAGGGACATTTGGAGGCCCTGAACCCTGAGGGCTCAAGGCGGAGGGGGAACTTGTGGCCACAGGCCTGTGCTGTTCATTTGGGATTTCTGAACAAAGCCTCCATTCATTCATTCATCTTGCACAGTTCGGCGGACTGCGCTGCGACCCTGGGAAACACCAGGGCCTCACTCTGCGCACTCTGTATGTCAGAGGGAGCTTCTGCCCTGTGCATGACCGGCCCGCCCTGCACAGGTTGGGATGGGTTAGTCTGGTTACGTCCCTTGTTACTGTAGGGATGGTTTCCAGGGGGCGAAACAGGTGCAGAGAAGTGACAGCCCAACGGTCAATTTTACATGGATTTAGAGAAGCTTACTTTAAAATAACTCAATATAAATAATAGTATATATACACACACACACAGAGTTTAAAATAACTCAATATAAATAACAGTACACACACACACACACACGTCCCAGAAACTTCCCTGGGACAGATGGACCATATTTCATATACATATACATACATATATATAAAATTCACCCCCAAATTTGCTTGGTTAGCATCTGAAGTTCCCTGTATTAGCTACCTTTCCATCCCTGTGACAAAATACCTGATACTTGTAAGGTTATTTGGCCCACAGTTTCCACTGATTTCAGTCCAAAGTTTGCTGGCTCCAAGGCAGAGACTGGATGGTGAAAGGGTTTGGTGGAGAACAGTTGCTTAATACATGGCAACCAGGGAGCGGGGTGGGGTGGGGGAGAGGGAGAAAGAGGGAAAGAGAGGGAAGAAAGAAGAGAGGGAGGGAGGGAGGAGGAACTGGGAAGGGAGACTTGCCGCCCACAGGTATGCATCTCTCTGCCAGAGACGCGTCTCTTCTTCCAACTAGGCCCAACTTCCTAATAGCAAATATAGCTGTGAACTCATCAGTGGATTCATCCCCCGGTAAGTACAGGGCGCTTATGATATATCATGGTCCAAAAGTCTCATCACAGAGATGAGACATTTGGGGGATATTCTATACCTATCAACAACAGCCCTAAATTGTGAATTCTCTCTGCAGAGGCAATACCTCAGAAGTTTTAATGATCACTATAGAAATAGACACTATAACCTTATTCATTAGTATAAAGGATGTTAGAGATAATTACTAATGCTGAGAAAAGGGCTGTTTAAAGCACCTGCTCAGCCCAGGAGGCCTCAGGGCACTTGCCATCTATGACGCGCCAGCCTTTCTTTGACCCTTCCCTTGCTGAGGGCAGGAGGAGTGGGTGAGAGGTGAGAGGTGCTGGGAGATCCCAGCTTCTCAGCAAAACAAAATACCCTCCCAGTCCCATCTTTGCTTCCTTCTCAGTGCTCCTTCCCCATGCAGCATGCATAAGAGCACCACCACTCACACAGGCAATTTGCAAACGCAGGCACAGCAGTAAAGGAGGGCAGCCACACAGAGGCAGGTGTGATACACAGGTGGGAGAATACAGTCTGTGATATCTAGTGAATGGCTGGAATTGCAGACAGTACTGTCCTTCTGGCTTTTTCCTGTTCATGCCCAGACCCCTGAGCTGACCTGTGATCACTCTGGGTTTGTTTCATTTATAAACTTGACATAGGAGATGAACAACAATTAATAAGGAAACGGAACAACTGTAACAAATTTACAATGCTATAATAAAATTTGAGCAAAGTATTACAGTACTGTGACAAAGTTTGAACTTTGAGATCATTATAAAATAAAATAAGGGTTGCTTGAACACAAGCGCCGTGATACTGAAATACCAGGACAGCTGACCTGATACTTGAGCAGCCTAACAAGTGACTAATGTATGGGCAGGATATGGGGGTGGACATGCTGGGCCAAAGGTCAACTCACATTCTGGGTAGGAGGGAGGGGACAGTTGGGAGGTTTCATTGGGCCCCTCAGGATGATGAGTATCTGAAAATTTCTGAATTGTTTACTCTGATTGTTTTCCATCTGATATTTTGGACTATAGCTGATGACGTGTAAATGTCTCATTCAGGGAGCAGTTGGAGGAGGTAAGAGGGTGGTAAGAAATCTTTTTGTGGTGGTGAAGATGTTCTGAAGTTAATTTGTGGTGTTGGGCAGACAATTCTGAACATTCTAAAAACCAGTGAATTGTATGTATGTATGTTATTATTATTATTACAGTGTGGGGACGGAACCCAGGACCTTGGGCATGGCAGAGAAGCACTCTACCTCACTGAGCTATACCCCCAGCCCTAAACTGTGCACTTTTAAATGGGTGAATTGTACAGAATGTCAATTATATTCCAATAAAGCTCTTATTAAATGAACAAAAAACAAACAACTGGGGTTAAAATCCTGAAGCCCCTGTGTCTCTCAGTGGGTGCTCTGCAAACCCTCAGCTCATGAGCTCCTGGTCCCTTTGGCTCCAACGTGTAAGAGCCCTTGTTACAGCTGCTCCCTGAAGAAGATGAGTGGGGGTCAGTGTGCGGACACTGGGAGGAGCCAGGCTGCTGCCATGGTTACAAGGGTAAGCTGATGGCAACCAGAATATCTGGGAGTATAAAGTGCATGGCCTGGTCTTGCCTAGAGGGTGCATTTTGTTGGCAATAATCCGGAGGTTGTGGGTCCCAGGTTCTGGCTGACCTCGGCCCAACCTGGGGTCCTAGCCCATTACAGTAGCGACCACATCATGAGGCTGTGAAAGCAGCCAAGCAAAGCAGCTGCTAAATGTCCATCATTATTGCCCCTTGGGGAAAACATCTGGATCCCAAGTTGCAGCTGACCCAGCTGCAGAACCACTGGGCTATGAGACCGCTAGATATTTTTGTGGGTCCAGCACTGACACAGTATCTAAATCAAGGATGATAGAAAGGCCAGAGCCTCGTGAAGACCCTGGGCAGGGCAAGGGCCCTCAGTGATCAAGTTGTCTCTGCTCAGGACCATTCCACAGTTAGCACGGCAAGTCTTGCGCGCCTGGAAACCTTCAGTTCCATGCCAGCCCACTGAGCGTCCACAAACCCACAACCCAGAAAGCACATGGCCAGGCTGGACGATGCCTGAAGTGCCCCAGGGCTAGGCTCTGCCCACGTCCCCACCAGTCCCCGTGATGGCAGGGTGCCTTCCAGGAGAGGGCTTGATGAGGGCTGGCAGCTCATTCCAAAAGTGGAAACAAGAAGCTGAGGCAGGAAGGTGCATGTGGCTGGGGCAGCTTCTGTGCCAGGGTCTCAGGCCATTCCGGAGCCCAGAGAACACTGACTCCCTATGCCTCTACTGTCCCTTCTGCAGGTTAAGAGTCGCTGCTGAAGGTGGCTGTCAGGGTCCAGGCTGCCACCCGGGGGGCAGAGAAGGTCACTGGAGTATGTGTCCTCTCTTGGGCTCTCCTTAGACCTGCTCTCAAGCAGGGGTTGGGGGAGGCTCATCAGGGGCCGGCCTGCACTCCTCCGCTCAAGGCGAGCCTGCCCCGCTCCTGCGGAAGAGACAGCCGGCCGCAGTCACAAGAAAGCACTTTGCTTTTTATTTTTCACTATACTGATTATAAAGGTCATATAGATCATTACATCTGCAGGGGCAAATGTCATTTTTATCATGTCACACCTTCCATGCCCAAACCTCCCTTGGGACAGTGAAATCTTTGCTTTATTCAGTAATGGGTCTACTTAACTTTTTAAAACAGAGTTTACTGAAAGAACTGTTGAGCGTTAACGGAAAAATATGAGCTAATCACTTAGATCTTATCCACGAATCCCACCAACCTAACCCGGTTCGGCAGCATCTTCACACCCATCCCGAAGAGCTCATTCAATGAAAAGGCAGAATAAATCCCCCTCCCAACATGACGCTTGATAAAAGTGAGTCAAAAAGGACTTCTTAGCCGATCGTCAGAATGTGCCCACAAACATTTCAGATAAAAAATAAGCAACATTGCAGAAGTTTTTCTGAGTCAAGTTAGTCACTGTTGAGAGGAAGCTTCCAAACACGCTGAGGGAAGGCCCAGGGGAGGCACCTCGTAAAAGAGATGCCCACCATCTGCACGGCACGCTAGCCTTCCGCCCGTCTCCACGGACTGTAGGATGCGCTTTGTGGATTAAGTCTTGACGAGTGAGGCTCGTGGGGTGGCTCACCCAGGTCACCCAGCTGGTAAGCGCGGGCCTGCAGCTGTGCGAGGGGCGGCTCCAGGCTCCTCTCCTTCCACCCGCGAGCAGAAACGCACGGGGCTTGTCTAGTGGCCACGTTTTGTGGCTCAGCGAACTGGCCTCGGCCTCAGGCCGCGGAGGTGCTTCTCTCTCCGCCTCTTGGTGCCTGCTGCGTGTTCTCATGAAGGTACCTGAGCGGCTCTGAATCTCAGTTTCCTCGTCCTTTTCACTGACGCAAAGAGCATGTGACACACTGGACTGTAGGGACGATCAAGCGAGGTAACAGCGCAGGGAACAGTCAGCTTCGCGAGCGGCCTTTGGCGTGCAGAGCTCGAGTGTATAAATGACTGTGTGCTGCCTGTTTGGGGAACATGTCTTTATTTTAATGGACCGTGTGTAGTGCTAGAAATGCTCGTATTACTGGGTCAGTTTTGTTCTTAGTCATACGTGAGCTTGTGGTCATTTCAAGACTTGCCCAGGCCCCGTGGGGAGCTGGTAATATGAGCTCCAGTGTCTCAGCAGAATGGACCGTCTGTGGTTTGTAAAAATCACCCCTGAACTTGGGAAGCATTATGACTAACTTGCTTCAAAAGTGTCACCTCGTGCAGACTTTTCTTGGCAACGGCACAAAACGTGTTCTCCCTCCCCCGATCTCACCTTGAGTGCGGTGCGGGCTCAGGCTCTGCCTTGGGGCGGAGGGGTCCGGGCCTGGGGGGGACACAGCAGACCACAGACCTCGGCTCAGGCTCCGCTCTGGAAGGGGAGAAGAAGCACCGAGCGACTGGAGTCAGGTGCTCGGGGAGCCGCGCGTCTCGTGAGGCTGAGAAAGCTGATCAACCGTAATTCCATCCGGGCCCGTCTTCCTGTCAACGGAGCCGGGAGGAGGACTGGCCCGCACCGTAGACCGCGGAGGCGGGTCCACTGCCCTCGCAGCCCCGCGGCGCATGCGAGTCCTCGTACTGACCACTAGGGGGCGCTGTTGTAGCACAATGCGCATTGACCGAGGCTGGCGCAAACCGCGCTCCCTCCGATTGAAGGCTCCTGGCTTTCGCTTCAGGTTGGGGTCCTGCGGGTCTAGCAGTAGAGAGGCCGAGGCCACCAACCAGAGTACTGCTGGCGACCACAGACTACAGGATATGCCTACACGTGTGCTCTGGCCCTCACTGTTCTTTGTGTTGGAAAATGTAGTAGCTGAGGGTATCATAGGCTACTGGAAAGGCAATGTAAATACAACTTCGTGGTTTTTTTTTTTTTTTTTTTGAGACAGGGTCTCGCTTTGTAGCTCAGGCTGGCCCTGAGCTCACTATGTAGCCCAGGCAAGCCTGGAACTCAGCAATCCTCCTGCCTCTGCCTCCCAAGTGCTGGGATGACAGGCGTGAACCACCACGCCCGGCACTGTGGTATGTGGTATTGATGGCTGGTGGGCATGAGTCACCACGCCCAGCATTGTTGTATGTAGTTACTGGGGATGGAACTCAGGACCTTGCGCTTGCGAGGCAGGCGCTGGAACCACTGAGCTAAATCTCCAGCTGGGTGTATTCATTTTTGTGTAAATAAATCTTGAGAACGCTGAATGTTTTGTTTACATCTGTTGAAATGACTTTATTTTTCCTTTCACCTGTTAATGTGCATTTCTTTTTGCAATTTCAAATGCTGAGGCACACTGCAAATGGGATTAGCCGCTTCATTTCCTGCATCAGCAATGGACACTGGGATGGTGGCAACACTCTGGTACCAGGCATTGTGCATAGAGAACAATTGCGGTGTGGTTAGCGTCACTGAGGAAACGAACGTAACATTTTAATGAATTTATAAATTCAAATGGCCACCTGCAGCAGTGGCTGCCGTGCTGGACAGGGCGGGGCTGCAGCGCGTGGCTGTGCGCCCTCTGCTGGGCTGGCGTGCGCTGCCGGAGCTCACTTCCTGATTGCTTCTCGTGGGGACCAATGGGATGGGCTCTTTGCTGGAGGCTCGTTCGCCAATCATTCATTATTTCTGGTTGTCCACAGAAACATGGTAAAGACAGCAAGCCTCCAGCTTCCTTAGGGAAATAAAATAAGAAAACCACTGAAGTTGAACCCAAATCTCACCATGTGTTGATGTTGGAGTATCCACCATCCCAGGTCTTCCAGCCGTTGTGACTACTGAGGCCAAGCAAAGCACAAATCACATTCTCTGTGAAAAGCCCAGACGTTAGTTTTTCTTCACACACACAAAAAAAAGCGCATGCGCATTCCGTTACTAAATGTATTTTCTATAGAAAACACAGGTAAGAAAGTGTCCTCGGGCTGAATCAACTCCAGCCACTACTGGGTTCCATATTCCTCTGTGCACCCCAAATTACTGCTTCACTGTGTTGATGTACGGCCTGTGGGATTGTGGGTACCATTCCTAATCTGGAGGCCCCTTGGTCTCTACACCCCAGGCTCTGGCGACTGTCCAAGCTGAGGAATGTTGTTGATTGTGTTGGCAGATGGAGAAAGCAAACAGTGTCTTGAGTTTTGTGCTGGACGTGGGCAGCAGGAGTGTGTGTGTGTGTGTGTGTGAATCCCTCAGACTTAATGCTAACACTTTCAGACCCAACCTCCTTTAAAACCACTCTCATCATGGAGGGCAGGATTCCTTTTTTTTTGCCTGAGCTTAAATTTCTCAAGGGCTCTGTGTCTAACCTGCACCTTCTCCACCACTGTGTCTCTGTGGGAGGATGACCCCAGAAGCCCTGTTGTGTAGGTGTTCTGTAGCTCAGTCTTTAACAATGAACTCCCTCCTAAAATAGCTCCTGATTAAACACTCAGATACGACAACTTCTACCCTTGATTTATTCCCCACCTCTAGCCTGCCACGTATCAGGAGTTACCTTCAGAGCAAAACCTCAGGCTGTTTCTACAGTTTATAGTAACTGTGGCGTTTTCTCCGTGCTAGTGCTGCCAGCCCATTCATTGCTCCTCCCTGGACTTCGGCCCTGCTGCCGACCCTCTGGGATTATTACCTGTGTTGGTGGGGACAAGGCCTCTCCCTAGGACCTGGGTTAGCTGTCCAGCCGGCCTTTTACTTTTTTCTGTGTTGTGCTCAGGTTTCCCAACTTCTCTGTAGTTTCTAGTATTCCTGTCAGCTCCCTCTCAACTCACAGATCTGTTTCTTTTTTTCTTTACCCAGCTGTTGTTTTCTGGGTGTCTCAATTCCAGGTCCTGGAATTGCTGTATTTTGCTCTAGGTCTTTACTCTGCTGTTTTCCAGATCCTCCGTACTTCAGTACTTCCAACTCTCCCCTTTCTGCTGCATCCTCTTGCTCTGCCTGCTGTGGGTGCTGCGCAGGTTTTCATTTCTTTCTCTACTCCCTTTCCATTGTCCATCTTACTCTGATTTAAATCATCATTGGCAAATGGCCCCCCCTCTCTGGCACACACCTTAGGAGTCAACTTGCCTCTAACAGCTCTACTGAGACTTGAAAACAATCATCTATCTCAGAAGTCCCGGCTTCAAGTGATCCTCCTCCTGCCTCAGTCTCCCAGGTAGCTAGAACTGCAGACGGTGCCGCCATACCTGGTTACAGTGTTACTGGATGTGTCTCTGGTGCCCTGGGCTCAGCATGTTCCACCCTCACATCACGCCTTTCCGCTTTACCCCTTGTGCTTCTGGGGTTCTGTCTTTTTTTTTTTTTTTTTTGAGACAGGGTCTCGCTTTGTAGTTCAGGCTGGCTCTGAGCTCACTATGTAGTCCAGGCAAGCCTCGAACTCAGCAATCTGCCTGTCTCTGCCTCCCGAATGCTGGGATTACAGGCATGAGCCACCACACCCGGCTGGGGTTCTCTGTCTTGCTAAGAGGTGCCACTGTCTGCCTGCTGCCCCACAGCGAGCCGGGACACCGGGACCACCCTTCTCTGCTTTACCCTATCCTGGGCCCTGGCCCTTTCTTTGTTCCCTCTGGAACTACATCTGTGGCATTCTCTCCAGAATCACTCAACCATTTCTTTGCTCTCCAGACTTTTTAAATAAAAATATTTAAACATACAAATCTTCAGAACATCTTAGATCATATGCCTGTGCTTTTGTAAATGCTAACTTTAGCCAACAAATGCGTCAAATTTTTAAAAGATACAGTTATGGGTACGTTCCAATGTGCTTCATGACTTTTCATCCTGCTGCCCAGCCCTTCTTTCTAGGAGTACTCATGATTCCAAAGCTAGCATGTTGATTCTCATCTATTTTTTTTTTTTTAGCTTTTTACTATATACGTGAAAATATAGAATATTTTTCATTAAGTGGTACCACATCTAATGTAGCCTCCTGTCTACAATTTTCTTAGTTCTCAGAATATAGGGGTCCCCAGTTTGCTTTAACTGCTGGAACAGATTTCACAGTATGAGTTTATCTCAAGTCACCTGTCTGTCCCCCTGCTGGTGAATGTTTAGGTTATTCCCTCTTTTTTTTTGGCATCGTGAGCCTTGCTTAAATGATCATTCATACATCCGGCCCCTTCACCACATGGTGAGCTCCCGTGGGGAACCTTTCTGGAGGTGAGACTGTTGAACAAACACGCTCAGCCATTTGTTTCTGCTTATTTTTGTCCTCATGATGGTTTGAGAACTTGTTTCCCACATTTTCTCCAAAAAGGTCTCTGGAGGCTTTCGGTGGGTGTGAATAGTATCTTGGTGTTGCTTTCCTTAGTACTTTCCTGTTGACTAGGGACACGGGCCGCTTTGCTGTGCACCTCTGTGGCCCAGGGCCCCGTGTCATCCATCCCTAACGCTGGTGGCCAGAGTGAGCTGCCGGAACCGACAGCTCTGCCCGGCGCTGCCTTCACCCCTGCACATTCCCGGAGACCCCGGGTCAGGTGCTGCCCTCTGCCTGGTGCCCTTGTCTCTCCGTGGGATCCAGCATGGTGGGGTATGGACTGTTTCCTGCACATGGCGCCTGTTTTCTCTGTCCATCCCTTGCCTCCACTGCAGTCGTCACAACGTTCAAAGCCAGTTTACATGAGGACCCTGAGTCCTCTGCCCAGGGAGGCCTCGGTGGCCTGCATGTTGCTCCCTGAAACCTCACTTTGCCAAGGCTCCTGGCTCCCCTTGAGTCAGCAGAGACATTTGTCCTGCTCACCTGTCTGCACTGCCTGGACCCCCCCCGAGCGTGTGAGCGTGTCAGGCCCGACAGCCTCAGGCTGCGTGGCAGCTGCGTGGCAGCTCGGACGGTCTGGGCTTCTCTCATGTTAACCTCGGCAGGTCCACCTTTTGTCTGTGGTGAATATTGGGGATTCGGGGAAGACTGGGCTTGAAAAAATATTTCAGGGGCCGGGGATTTAGCTCAGTGGTTCTGGCATCTGCCCAGCAAGCGCAAGGTCCCTAGTTCAATCCCTGGTACCACAGGCAATAGCACCAGGTGTGGTGGCTCACGCCTGTAATTCCAGCACTCGGAGGCAGAGGCAGGAGGATTGCTGTGAGTCAGAGGCTTGCCTGGGCTCCATAGTGAGCTCAGGGCTAGCCTGAACTACAAAGCGAGACCCTGTCTCAAAACAAAACAAAACAAAACAAAATAAAAATTTTATATACATATACACATATATATGTATATATATGTGTATATATATATATATATTTTAGAACCTCTGCTGTGGGCCAAAATTGGCCCTTCCTGGTCACGGCACATGTCTGGCCAATGAGACAACTTGGAGGCGTCGCCTCTGCCCAGTGTGGGTCTGCACTCCGATGCCGGAGGGGGCGCCGGGGCCCTGCAGGGCGGTGATGGCTCCACGGGGAGGGGAGTGGGCTCGCGAGCAGTACATTCCCCGGACACATTCTGGCCGTGGGTGCGGGTTCAGCCTGACCTGATGGCAGCTGTCTGGAGTTGGAACCGCCACGACTGCTCTGAGTAACAGTGGTCAGTTCCCCCATAGTATTCCACCCGCTACAGACAAGCCGTTAGCGTGGGGAGTGGCGCTTCGCGCCTGGACGGCGGTGCTGACAGTAACCGGGACCGCCTGAAGTGCTGCCATCAGCTCACGACAGCCTTCTTTAAGGGGTCCCCGCGTCCTGCCGCCGGACACACACTGGTTCCGACCGGAGTCGCGGGCCTCTGAGACCCCGCTGCCTCCAGGGCAGCGCTCCCGGCAGTGTGCGGGCTGCCGAGCGCACAAAGCCCAGGGCTGAGTTTTAGCAGATGGGGGTGTCGAATCAGAAGGACGGGAAGGAAGGGGAGAACATTAAACTCACCATGATTAGTGCGGAGTGATCTGCAGAGGGAGGACTGCGCGGAGGGAGGGAGGACGGCGCGGATCCAGGCGCACTGCCGCCCACCGGTGCCCCCTGCAGGACGCACCGTGCCAGGGGCTCTTAGCTCTCACGCTCTGGCATGGGGAGCCTGAGACGGATCCGAAGGCAGTCAAGGGCTGAACGACTTGCTCCGATCTCCCTTTCCACACACCACAGCTACTCGCATCAGCTCTCTCTAGAGCCAGACACCCCTGGGAGTATCACCCAGCCGGGGCTACATCGTGCCCCCCCCCTGCTGCAGCTGTGGGCGGAACCCAGCCTCCGCCATCTGCAGACTGCAGAGGTGGCGCCGCAGTGTGACCCGCGACACGAAGTCTCCACCAGAGTCCGCGGTGGGCTTTGGCCCGTGAGGGAGTTAGCTGCTCTGGGGCCCTTCGGTTTCTTTTGTTAGTGTGTGTTTGAGGTAAGTAACGAACGCAGTCATCACGGGAGACTGCTATATGCACATACCTCTATCTCGATTCTTTTTGCTCCCCCCATCTTCTCCCTCATTCCCAGACCCCCTTCCCATCTCCACAAAGTCTGCCTCCCTGTTTCCTGTCATCTATCTTTTAGTTTGCTCTTTATTTATGGTTTGGGTTTCTCATATTTGAGAAGCCATGCAATATTTCATCTTCTGTATCTGATTTATTTCACTTAGCATTTTGGTTTTAAGATGCCTCCATTTTCCTACAAACTGCTCAGTTTTGATGGCTGCGTAGTACTCCATTATTTAAATACACTGCCTTATCTACACCTACTTAGCTGTTGCTGGCATGTAGGTCACTTTCAAAATTTAGCTATTTGAGCTGTGCTCTATAAATACAGATCCTATAGTATGATGCCTTCAACTTTCCAGGGGAGACACATAGAAGAGGTAGATCTGCTTTTTTTTTTTTTTTAGAATCTCCATACTGATTTCCATAGTGGTCGTACTAGTTTACATTCCTACCAAGAAAGCAGAAAGGTTTTTATTTTCTCCTACAATCTCTCCAGTATTCTTTTTTGGAGTTCTCTACGGCAACACTTATTTGTGCTATTTTGATTCACATTTTTCTAATGGTCACCAGTGCTAAATACTTTTTCATGTAGCTATTGGCCATTTTACTTCTGATGCAAGTATAACCTTGGTTTTTCCTTCCTCGATGCCCTGGTTGCCTCAGAGTGCCCAGTGTTCTCCTGCTGCCCCCAGCTACCTCGATGTCCTGAAGCAATAGTGTCCCTGGGTTAGACTTATCCATTCTGTTGCTTCTTGTGCAGCTCCTGACACATGGGTCTGCTCCCAGGCCCGTGCTTGAAAAAAGTGTTGAATTGGGAAGAAAAGATGCAGTGTTACATTATGATCACATTAAACATTGAGAATTTGTACCTGTACATAACATTCCCTGTTTCTCATTTTTCCCACCCCCTGCCCTCCCCTCAATCCCAACCCCCATACACATAAGCTTTATTTCTGTTTTTTTCCTTATGACCATCATTTTTTTTTCTTTTCTGTCTTTGCTTTCCCCTGCCCTCAATGAGTTTCCTTTTCCCTTTGAACATTTTTTCCTACTTCACAATACCTATCATACATTTGGGACCTCATTTACACCTTCATTTTCTCACATGAGAGAAATAATATAGTATTTACATATCTGTGTCCCATTTATTTCAGTTATGAGTATGGCCTCAAGGTCATCCGTTTAGCTATGTCTCTTGTTTATCAGTCTTTATGGCTGAGTAATACTCCATTTTAGAAAAAAACCACATCTTCTTTATCCAGTCTCCTGTTGCTGGGCATTTGGGGTGTTTCCAAGGTTTAGCTATTACAAAATGAGCTGCTATAAACACGGGTGCATATATGTCTCTGTGTTATGATGCTTTCAGTTCTTTCATGAATACACTCAGCAGGAAATAGCAGGGCCAAATAGCACTTCAAATCCTAGGTTTTGTGGAACCTCCACAGTGATCTCCACAGTGATTGCACCAGTCTACATTCCCACAAATAGTGGGGATGGGTTCCTTTCTCTCCACAGCCCTGTAAGCTTTTGATGCTGACTGATTTCTTGATAGCAGCCATTCTTTCTTGGAGTGAAGTGGAATCTCAGTGTTGTTTTCATGTGAATCACTTGAATGACCAGTGATGTTGAACATTTTTTTCATATGTTTATTTGCTTCTTTTACTTCTTCATCTGAAAAATGTCTGTTCATGTTAAAGGCATATTTTTGAATTGGGTCTTTAAATATGAGGGGTCTGATTTTTTAAAAAGTTCTTTGTATACTCTAAATAGTAGACTTTTGTCTGAGGAACAGCTGGTAAATTTTTTTCTCATATTATAGGTTGCCTTTTTGCTCTACTGGTTGTTTCTCTTGCTGTGCAGAAGCTTTTTTAGTAAGATAAAATCCCAGTTGTTGATTATTGTGCTAGTTCCTGTGCTATTGAGGTCCCTTTTTTCATAAAGTTTTCCCCTACTCCAATGTCTCCTACCTAATCTATCTTCCAGCAGAGTTAGTGTTTCTGTTTCAATATGTTGATTTCAGTTTAGTGTATGGTGAAAGATGGAGGTCTAGTGTCCATTTTGGCAGTTTGAAACCCAGTTTTTCATACACCATTTATTAAAGAGGCTATGTTTCCTTCACTGAGGGTGTTTGGCTCCTTTGTCAAAGATGAGGAGGGTGAGGATGTCTGGAGTTGCTCTGCATCTTCTAGTCTGTCCCTTTGGTCCATATTCTTTTATGGGTAGTGGGATCCTGACTCAGAATGTGCAGCAGTTAAACCAAGTCCCGATGCTGCATTGTTAACACGGTGCCAAGCAAGCCTGAGGTACACAGCAGCTTCATTGACCACTAGGTTCTACGTGGCCTCCACTCCCCTGTCCCCGGCAAGTGTCATCTTCAGGCTCCTGGGAGGCGCCATCCTGTGGGAGCTATTTCCATCTGTTGGCTTTTAGATTAAACCATCCCAGGTTGTGACTGGGGCCTGAAGGGGATTTGCTGTGGTGCTCATAGGAATGCAGCCCTCAGATCTCCTGCTTTAGGAAGGTGCCAGCTGCTCCTCTGTGAGCCCCACAGTGTGTGAGCAAGGCCGTTTTCCCCCCAGCTACTCCCAGCTCATCTGTGAGCCTCACAGTCTCTTTCTGGGCATTTCTGCTCAAAGATGTCCATGGGTGAGGCAGGCATTTTCGCAGGCTGACCTGAAGCCCAAGGCTTGTCCCATTTGGCTCTCCTTTCTCTCTTACTTCTTTCTCCTGCCTCCTCTGTCTTTCAGGGTCTTTCAACATTAGCCCATCTCAGTGTCTATATGTGGGATCTGAACCAACAAAACAAGATTGGGGAGGCTGGAGTGACTCACTTATACCAGAATGGGATAGTCTTTCCTGCCTAGAGTCCTAGCTGGTGCTTCTCTATGGGCTTCCAGAGCACAGCACCTCCTCACAGTGGGAGAGGCGCGGGAGCAGCCAGTTCTTGAGTCCCCCAAATGCACTGGCACCTCAGATACTGTCCCACGGGCTGCAGTGACGTTCACAGAGCACAGAAGTATGGCACAGTTGTAGTTCAGCCATGAGTGGGCAGACAGACACACTGCCATGCTGGGCATAGTAGTGTGGATGTGAATCAGAAGTCTCTCTGAGACGTGACCCCAGCAAAGATACAATGCATGGGGCCAGGACACAAGGGGTTGTGTAAGAGTGGATCTCCTTCGGAGGCCACTGGTGACCACCACTGTGGGCTCAGCAGGCCCATTGGATTGGACTCAGAAAGACAGTGGAAGGACACAGCTAGGGTCCGTGACTTGCGAGGAATTAAGGTGTCGCAGCCTTTGCTGCTGGGACCAGCTGGGGAGAGGACACTATGAGAATACAGGTGATGCATTTTCCCCAGGAATGCGGACTGGACCCAGGACCTTTGCACTGAGCTACAGCCCTACCCCTTTTCTTAGTTTTAAAATATGAGACAGGATCTTGCTAAGCCAGTAAATTGCCCAGGTTGGGCTTAAACTTTTCAGTCCTCCGGCCTTAGCCTCCCAGAGGGTCGGGATAATAGACATGGGCTACTTGCACTTTTTAAACCAGGGATCAGGGACAAATCCATGCGGAAGTCACTGAGCCCCTTGGCCACACTGCAGTGCTCTTCTACCATCCCGTGATCACAAAGAGACATTTGCAGCTGCTCCGTGTGCTGGGATTGCCGAGGACTCAGAAGCCAGGGAAGGAGGTTTGAGTCGCCCACCGGATGGGCCCTGGACCTGCAGGACGGTGAGGTGGACCCGGAGTGGACATAGGCAGGGGATATGTAAGTAGCAGCTGGCCCGAGGCCATGTCAGTGGCAGGTGATGTAGCCCCTCTCGGCTCCTCTGTCCCCGGAGGAAGTGGTCCCAGACTCCAAAAGAGGATCGCGGCGAGGCAGTCGGTCTGGTGTGCAAAGCTGGACAGAGAGCCGTGAGGCTGCCGGCTGTGCCGTCCTCATCATCGTGCGGAGCCTCCCGCAGGCCCTTGCCGGCCTCCGCCCAAGCTCAGGGGACCATAAAGTCAGCCCAGCTGTGCAAAGGCACCGAACTGCTGTGACGGGTGGTGGCCGCTGGATGCCTCCCCGGACCCGATCGCAGCCTGCGTATTGCCCACCTCGGTCTCTGAACCCACGCCTGGCGCAGGTGCCCGGCACAGCTGCTGCTGGGGCTCAGATCCGCAGAGCTGTGTCTCTGGGGGCAGTGAGAGGCTGTAACAGACTGGGGCAGAGTTAGAGTAAAAGGCAGCTTTGCACCGAATCAGTTTAGCTGTATAAAAATTCAGTTTCTATACTCGCTACAGATCACTCAAAAAAAAAAAATGAGTTATGGATAGGGAGTAGTTGCGGACAGGTGTGAAGTCTGCTCTGGGCGCGGGGAGCGGGCTCTGGCTTCCCCAGGGCGGCGGCTGCTCCCGGGGTCCTTCCTCCTACGCGTGGCCGCAGGCCGTGTGCGTGTCCACCGCTGCTTTGTGAAGAGGGGCAGGACGGGTGTGACGCGGGCCAGCGTCCCCGTGCGGTGCGGGGCGCGGCCGCGCTCGGGCCGCGGACGGTGTGGGCCGGGCCGGGCGGGGCCGGATGTGTCTCCGGACAGAGCGTCCGCGCGGCTCCCGGCTCGGCCGCCGGCCGTGGGCTGGCTTGTCGGTGCTGTCCCGGGATGAGTCCGAGCTGTCACCCTTCGTTCTAATGGTTTCTTTTGAACTACGGAAATATCAGCCCTGTAAGAAAATATTTCTGAAGGGAAAACTGAAAACAGATTAAACTGTTTCTATAAAGTTTTTCCTGGCGAGCTACGTTTTCAGCTTCAAATGTTCCCTTGTAATTATACCGTCTGTGTTTGTGCTTTTCCTCGCTGCGCTTCTGTTCTGTTTGGTCAGCAGTTCGGGGTGAGCCGCAGAGGGTGCCGGGGCCGACCCTGGTCCCCGTGTGCGTTTAGAAAGCAAGGAGGGGAGCCCTCCGGTCAGGAGGAAACTGGGATGCTGTTCCTTCCCCAGCCCCGCCTTTCATGTGGAAAGGGGCGCTGTTTTTAAGGTACTCTTTTCTTCCTCCCCTGTTAAGGGCCGGGGAGTGACGTCAGGATCTGGAATGCACTCAGCTTAAGAAAAGAAAACGAGATCTGGTGTGTCAACCACAACGTAAGATGCAGCCAGCGGGGGACGCGGAGCAGAAGTTCCCAGACCTCGGGCCCTGGGCCACGGGAGCTGTTGACAGGCCTCTCTGTCCCCTTCCCGCTTCCCCGCGGCGACAGCGGGGCGGCCGCGCGCCACACGCCAGCGCCGAGGTTTCCACGAGCTGTTTCTTATTTCTTGCCTACAGAGGTTCATTTTATCACAAAGTAGAAGTAGAAAAGATTGATAGTTTAAGCTTATACTTTTTCATTAAAGGTAGTGGTTGCTTGCATTTAGAAATTTATTCTTCCAAACTGAAGCATACGCTACTAAAGAGAAACTGAAATGGAAAGGTGACTATGGCCACTCTTTTTTTTTCCAATTGAATTCTTTATTGGTACATTTTACATACAGCTCACGATCGCACTCAACACTGGAGAATTTGTACCAGTATGTGACACGAGTTAATTCTCATTTTTACTCATAACCCAACCCATCCCACAACTCCCCCACCCACTATTGTGCTTTCTTTTTCTTTTCAAATCATATTTATTCTTTCTCCTCATTACCAACTAGGATTAGAGGTCCCATTTGACCCTGCTATTTCCCTGCTAGGAATATACTCGAAGGAAATAAAAGAATCATTTCGTAAAGACATATGTGTACCCATGTTCATAGAAGTTCAGTTTGTGCAGCCCAATTTTGGAAACAACCCATATGCCCATCAACTGGAGATGGGATAAGGAAGATGTAGTTTTTTAATAAAATGGAGTATTACTCTGACGTAAAGAATGACAAGTTTCATTCATTTATGTGCAAATGGACACACCTTGAGGACACACTAATAAGTGACATAAATAGATCATAGATATGT
>PVIC010033639.1:0-14237 GCA_004025085.1 Thryonomys swinderianus | reverse complement strand
AAAACTAAAACCCACAAATGAAAAAATTGGTAAGTAGGACCTCACAAAAGAGAAAATCTACAGAAAATACAGTAGAGAATGAGACTAAAATAGTAGCCACAGGGAATGTGAGAAAATATTTTCAGGAACTGATCTGAGGGCCGGAGATTTGGCTCAGTGGTTCTGGCACCTGCCTCGCAAGCGCAAGGTCCTGAGTTCAATCCCCGGTAACCACACACAATGCTAGGCATGGTGACTCACACCTACCAGCAATCAATACCACATACCACAGTGCCAGGCATGGTGGCTCACACCTATAATCCCAGCACTCTGGAGACAGAAACAGGAGGATTGCTGAGTCCGAGGCCTGCCTGGGCTACATAGTGAGCTGAGGGCCAGCCTGAACTATAAAGCGAGACAAAAAAAAAACTGATCTGATAAAGAGCTACTAGCCTAAATACATAGAAAATCCTTAAAGCTCAACAATAAGAAAATGAACAGCCTCATTATAGAATGGGACACGTTCTAGACACACATGTCACCAAGAAGAGAAATAAGCATATTAAAATATATTCACCATCTCTGTGTTAGGAAGATCAGAAATTGAAGCGAGATATTACTATTAGAATGAGACACACCTATCATGATTCCTACAATTTAAAAAACAAATATTTTAAAATCTCACAATACCAGCACTGATGAGAATGTGGATTAATTAGATACAAAATCCAGGGCTGGGGAATGTAGCTCAGCAGCACCATGGCTCCTTCACAAGTGTTACATCCTGAATTCAATCCGCAGCACTGCAAAAACAAAACTAAATAGTGTAAACCTAAAGTTATAAAACTGTTAGCACGTGGAAGAAAAGCTTTTCAACTTGAGAGATATAACATGTCTTATATAAGATGCAAAAAATATAAACCATAGAAGATGAAAAAAAGATTAGGCTTATTACAATTCAAATTTCTGCTTTTCAAAAACATTAAGAAAATGGAAATACAGCAAGTTCTGCTGGTGGAAGCAGGATCATGACACGTGTTTAACAAAGGACCCCAATGCAGCTCATGCATCACCACGTGGGGCAGAAACCACCTGACTGTAACACCTCCATGTGAGGGTTCGCAGTCAAGCCGCAACTCCTTCTGCCTGATACAGCAAAACCTCCTCATTGGGTGATTTATACACAATAAAATGCATCCCTCAAAGTTCTGGAAGCCAGGAGTCCAAGACAGAGTCACCAGCACGTCCATGTCCAGAAAGGGGTGAAGGCTTCGTCCTCATGGACGACTCATAGCTGCACCTCATGAGGCAGAGAAGACACACAAGCTCCCTTGGGCCTCTCACAAATACACCTGCAGAGACTTCGCTTCACCACAGCAACGTGGAGAGGACACAGACATTCAAACTACAGAAGACCACTCCTTGACACCCATGTGAGTGTTGCTGAAGTTCAACTTCAGTGAGTCATCGGAAAATGCAAATTAAAACCACGATGTTAACACCGCCATGCTTCCCTGACACAAGCCTTGCCAAGTGTAGGGAGCAGTCTGAATGCTCACCCATCTGGTGAGGGCACCGATTTGTGGTACAAGCATGCCACACGGGAATGCCATGTGGCAGGTCCTCAAAAGGAGGTCAGACACACAGGCTTAAATGTCACACGGTTTCTCTTACATGAGAAGCACAAAGTGTAAATAAAAAGCAAACTGAAAGGTAATAGCAAGCAAGGAGATGGGCCCCCCTCAAAGGAGAGGGGATCGAGAGATAGAGAGGTGAATGAGGGGGGAAAGGAAGAGAAAAGGGAATTAAGAAGTGCTATGTACACGCACCAGTTCCCACAGGATGTACACATGATGTACTACAAACGCAGGCTACTCAAAACTTAAATGGTGAAATAAAATTTGAAGTTGAAGGTATAGTCATAACACGACCCAAAACTTCCTCTCCTAGACATTTCCCAAGAGAAAGACGCCTGTGCCACAGAAAGACTTGGTGCAAATGTTCGTCGCACTGGAGCTGGCAGAAGCTCTAAGCTGAAACCAGCGCACACACCTGCTACCAGGCAAACGGGTAAACGAACCCCGGAGGTGGAACTGCGAGCTCCACTCCGCAAGAGGGCGCAGTCAGCTGTCGCTCTGCTCGTGACCCGGGGGAGTCGCTGATGGATGGACTGAGCTGTAGGGAAGCTGAGCACCAACACCGCACGGAGTCGCGCATTTGTGGGAGCAGCGGAGCCGGGCAGCAGGCCCTCCCGACAGGCACACGCTCGTGCCGCCTGGGCTGGTGTGATGCACATGGAGGAGAAGGCTCCTGGCTCACGGGTGCACCTGCCACCTGTCACCGGCCTGCACACCAGTAAATAGGCTGGGGCAGGTCACGCTTCAATTAAGTTAATTTTTTTAAAATGTAAACCTTCCCACAAAGAACAGGGGAGCATCGGCAGCTTTCCTGGTAAATAATTACAATCCTCAGGAAAGACGTAATGCCAATTTTATACGACTTTCATGGAAAGTAAAGGGAAATCTAAGAAAAATGCTTCCTAGCTTCTGTTTCCAGGCCGGTGTGAGCTTTGTATCCCACAGAGCACTGTGCAAGAAAGGAAAACTATTGGCCAATTCACTCATGAGAATAATCTTGGCGAATTAATTTCAGATGACACATTATAACCAAATGGAGTCTCTTCCAAGGTCGCAAAAACGTACTAACATTTAAAAACACTCAGTGTGAGTCTGCAGATGAACAGAATTATTTTTTTTAAAAACTATGTGATTTTTCCAAGATAATCATGGTTGTAGGAAAAAGAATTTCATAAAATAAAATTAAGATTCTTACAAAATTAGAAGTAAAGGAAAACTCCTGTGTCTGATAAATATTGCCATAAAAAAAAAACACGAAGCATCACATTCAGTGGTAAAATACTGAAAGCTCCTCTGGTACTATCAGAAATAGAAAGTCCCCGGCACAGTGCCCAACACCCCCCTTTCCACATGAGGTGTATTTCAAAGCCACTGCAATCAGGCAAGAAAACTAAATAGCAACACGGGGTTGTAAAATACATGTTTGCTTTCCAGCCTCATTTCCTGGCACATGACTGCTAAATCCTTGGATCTCAGAAGTTACAGCAACTTTCTCTGTGCCAGTAAAACAAAGGACAAAGAATACAGGAGCCGGGTGTGGTGGCACATGCCTGTGACCCCCAGCACATGGGAGTTTGAGTTAGGAGGATCGGCAGGAGCTCAAGGCCAACCTGAGCCACATAGTGAAACCCTGACTCAAAAAAGGAAAAGGAAAAAAAATTAAAAGAATACAGGAAAGGAGGAAAGAAAAGAACACAGGAAGAGGAAAGGAAGACAGGGAGGAAAAGGAAAAGAGAAGGGAACAAAGGAAGAAAGGTGTAGCTGGCATTACAGGTGAGTCCCCAGGGGAACCTAAAAACTAGTGGCAACCCACCACATTCCCAGACAAACAGGAAAGCCGAGGGGACAATCGCCAGAAGCAGCGGAGCAACCAGTTCTCAAGTACTGTGAGGGCTCTCAGCTTTGCTTGCAAAGAGAAAAATGCATGTTCTGACTCTGTTCCAACTCCAGGAGGTGCGTCTTTCCCTCAGACGAGCCAGGTCAGAAATCTGAGCCCTCAGGACACCTTGGCCCCACGCAGTGCACAAAGCAGAGCAGCAGGCTCTGCGCAGCCTGAGGTCCCTCTGCATGTCCGCCCTTCCGACTTGCTCGCACAGAGGCAGGAACGTGCTATCCTCCCTGCAGCATTGCTGTGAGAGCAGAAGACCCAAGGACAGCCTCCACGTCCCCAAACTGGTGACCTAAGGACCCACGTGCGGGCTGCAGCCCATCCCTAAGAAGGGCCTGGTCACCACCGCGGAGGCTGAGCAGGATAATCTCTGTGGAAGGGGCAGCAACTAGCCAGAGTATCCGGCCACCCCACGTTAGGAGCTGACCCTGGAGGCCCGGAAAGATCTCTCCCTGTGTCCCCAGGGGAGTAACCCTTGGCCAGTCCTGTCACACCGGTTTTAATTTGGGTGTGTGGGTATGCACCTAGTCAAACTGCACTTTTAAGGAAACAAAATACAGTGGTACCTCAGACACTGAATGGCTCCAAGTTCGAACTTCCTATTCCAACAGCAAAATTCAAAAAAGTGTTCATAACTTTGCTCAGTAATCAAACTGTAAATCCAACTTGAAAAAAACCTACAGGACCGAGAATCACGGGTCATGTCTCACTGCAGACACAAGGGGGCGACACCGCAGTCTAGCACCACCCTCAGCAAAATTGGTGTCAGAGGTTCAAACATAAAAGTAATGGGAGGGGGGCAGAGATTTAGCTCAGTAGTTCCAGCGCCTGCCACGCAAGCACAAGGTCCTGAGTACGATCCCAGTAACCACATACAACAATGCTGGACGTGGTGACTCACACCCACGAGCAATCAGTACCACATACCACAGTGCTGGGCGTGATGGCTCACACCTGTAATCCCAGCACTCGGGAGACAGAGACAGGAGGATTGCTGAGTTTGAGATTTGCCTGGGCTGCACAGGGAGCTCAGGGCCAGCCTGAACTGCAAAGGGAGACCCTGTCTCAAAAAAAAGGAATGAGGAGAAAGAAAAATATATAATCTTAGAAAAAAAAGAGAAAGAAAGCATATGCATATAGGGGTGGGGGGTTGTAAGGTAGGTAGGGAAATGGGAAGTAACTCATGTCATATACTGTTACAAATTCCCAATTTGGAGTGTGATCGTGATGTGTATATAAAGTTTAACAATAAATAATTCAATTTTTTAAAAACTAGTCATCAGGATCTTTTTTGTGCTTATTTGCATGAAATATAATGATGGCTCAGGAGGAAGTTAGTGACACCAGAAGTAAAGCTATGAGGAAAATTGTGAGGGTCACAACAGAGTTAAAAAAAGAAATATCAAAATTTGTTAAAGTTCCAGAAAAATGAGTTTGTAACCATAATTTGGGGGCTTCAGAACCTATTATGTAGTTTTCCATTATTTTTTTAATTGAATTCTTTATTGGTACATTTTACATACAGCTCACAATCACACTCAACATTGGGGAATTTTTACCAGTATATGACATGAGTTAATTCTCATTTTTACCCATAACCCAACCCACCCCATTCCATTATTTTTTATGGGAAAAATGTGTTCAGTTCTTGCACTTTTTGGTGTTTGAACAGGAATTTGGAAAAAACTCAGTTTGACAACAAGGTCTCTCTGTAATGGGGAAAAGAAAAGCCCCTCATAGTCCCCCAGAAGTATCTCGGGTGGATGGGACACAGGCCTTTAGTTTCCCCGAGCTGGAGCTGGAAGTAAATGGTCAAGACACCGCCCATTTCCTGGCTTATGGCTGCCACCATCCCACGGTGTGCTCACGGGTGGAAGGGACAAGGATCTCTGACGCTCCTGGATGAGGACGCTGATCCCACTCCCGGGGCTCCACCCTCAGACCCAGTTTACCTTCCCAAGGTCCAGCTCTTAAACCATCAGATTAGGATTTCAGGTGTGACTTTTGGGGGACCTCAGTTCAGACCACTGCATGCTCCCCCCACATACCACTGAGCCCGGCAGCAGCTCCTGGCCTTGGTTCTATGCAGGAGGTGCTGGGAACCCACATGCCAGGCTGTATTAGACTTCTATTATATCGTCCCTCCAAATAGCCCGAGGCACTTCTCCAGGTACCCCCACATGTTGAAAATACTGCCAGAGAAAGGCTTTTAGTCTCTAGGAGACAGCTCCCGGGGACACTGAGGGGCTGAGTCGGCCAGAGCTCTGCCTTGCGTTTCCTCACCTCCCTGCTCCTGATTCATTACTTCTCTCTTCCTGCCAGCAAACATAGCTGAGCAGGGAAACATCATCTTCTCTTCCGGCTGCTATTTTCAGACAAACAGTATCTCTGCAACACTTGAAATTGGTTCTGTATTTGGGCAGCCCCAGTAAACACAGTCTGCTACCGCGATGCCATGGTTTGATATCGTGCCTTGACTAGAAGGATCTAATTTACTCCGCAGCCAACATGCTGCTGGCTTCAAGGAGCCCGAGAGAAGGGTATTTCCACGGAAAGTATATTTTGATGAGAAGGATTATCTGTTTTTATTCCAAGGGATTTTCCAGCATAATATTACAATTCCACAAGCTCTCGGTCATATCTCAGGAATAGCAAACAATACATCATCTCTCGGTGGGTCTACCATGATACAGTCAGGTGTTAATATCTGGGAAGCTTGGAGAAAATTTGGGCAATTATAGTGAGAACAACTGCACCATTTCTACAGAAAGCACAGCTGCCAGGGACAAGACAGCAATCCAAAAGAGCCCCTCTAACACCTGGGCTTGTTTTAAAGCGCATATATATTTTCCCACAAGAATAAAGAGACAGAGGAAAACACATCAGACAGGGCACTGGCAGGGAACCAGACTCAAAGAGTTTGAGGGCTACCTGCCACCCCTAGCCCTGATGCAAACCCTGACAAGAGGCTAATTATTTATCAGAACCACTATTAAAACTACACATACACAAGGAACATTCTGCAGGTCCTGAAAAGCCAAAGCCAGTCAGCGCTACTGAGCTGCTGCACACTGTCCAAGGACAAGAGAACCCAGGGAGATGTGGCCCATCTGGCCACTTGGGTGACAGTCCCAGCAGGGAGCCACAGTCATCCCCCTTCTTGGTGACATAGAGCTTCTTTCAGTGTGTCCCCAGCCAGACCCAATGTGTGAGCCAGCAACACCGCCTGGGGGACCCCAACTGCTCTGCTTGGTGTCTGTGAGGTCTCAAGACATCTCCCCAGCTGTGGAAGCAGTCACCCCACAACTTACACTCATTTGGGGATCGATCCACAAAGTTCTTCGGCCCACTTGGGAAGGATGCCAGACAGCACGGGACTCGGCCCTGCCAAAGGCAAGGTCCCCATCCCACTGGACGTGGGTACCATGGCCCATAGCAGAAGGGGATCCGTGTGGAAACCATACAGTCCCAGTAGCCCACCTTCTGCTGGGCGTCACACTCTGCCTCTGCTCCGACCTGACCTGGACTCTTTCCAAAGGTAAAGGAGGCAGCATAGTCTGTGGAGTCAAAGGACTTGGGTTCAAATCCCAGCTCTGCCAAACCCCCAGCCTCACTAACCTTTGATTCCCAAATGACAGCATCTCCCCATCCCAAACCCACCTGGTTCCCAACACCTTGTTCTTTACGTGTTAGTGCATGTGGGTGAATCCCTGAAGATACATACCTAGAGCATTTGTGCAAGTTTTTGAGTTTCACATAAATGGACTCAGAGTCTATTTTTCTATAACTTGCTTTTCAGTTGCCCGGTCTGTTTTTTAAATTCTTCTTTTTATGTACTTGGTAATGGACAGAAGCCTTGTACGGACACTGAGTTGGGCATCACCCCATAGCTTGGCTTGCCCCAAGGGGCACAGGGCCCCTTTGCCCTCCCATACCCTCCTGCGAAAGAGGACATCCAGGACAAAGCCATGGAAGTGACCTGGCAGCACGTTGGCATCAGTAGGACATTTGCAGCAAGCTTGAGACCTGTTCTGTCTCCTTTTCCCTGGCATTACCCCTTGGCATCACCCTCATTACCCCTCGGGTCCACTCTGTCTCTCTCCTCCATGGTAACAATGCCCACCCCTGTCCTTGAAGGAGCTAGGCCAGCAAGGCTCCGGGTTGTCCATGGTCATCCACCTAGTGCTGCTTCCAGTGGCACAACGCCCATCTCCTCCTCTTCCAGAAGCCACCTCGGCCACCCGTCAGACTGATGTTGCCTCTGTGCCTCTGCTCGGTGGAAAAGCACACTGAGACCACACAGGCATCATGTCCCCCGTCCTCACCCCAATTTAGCCTCTTCTCTCATGCTCACTCCACCCACTTTTCATAGCCATCACTGCAGTCAGTCACTGTGTGATCCTTTCTCCCTCTCTCCCTTCTTCCTCCCCTTCTAGAAACATCAAACTGTACTGTCCCCCTTTTTGCTGGTCCCCAAGAAGCCAGAGGAAGCAAGACCGTGGCAGAGGTGACTGCATAAAATGACCATGAAAGGGAAGCATTTCAGATCACACAGGCCATCAGGGCAGCCACCTGAGACAACCACAGACACTCAGGAGAGGAGGCTCCAGAGCTGCTTCAGAAAGTGATCAAAACACGGGACAAGTGTGTCGAAGGGGGGTGCTTCAAGAGGGATCAGAGCAACGTGTGAGACTCTTCCCTACTCTGAAGACATATAGTTTCTCTCACTGTCTTCCTATTGGAAGTTTCACTGATTTTTCAGGAATTTGAAAACAATAAATAATTTTCAGTGGAAAAAATGTCAACAACATTGATCAAAATCTGCATAAGCCAGTATCTATTAAAAAATTAAATCCATTGTCAGGAAACTCCTTTCTTCCTCTGTCCAAAACCGTCAAGGAAAAGTGGCTATAGATGAGTTTAATACACCAGACAGAGCAGAAGAATAAACCACTTCAAAGAATGTAGGGGAAGGAAAGTGATACATCATGCCACAGAGGATGGGCACAAAACAGTTGGCAAAACTGACAAGAAAGCATGAGAAAACATCTGAGGTGCAGGCCCAGGTCAAGTATACACGCACAGGTAAGATCCTCTGTTTCTGTTAGCTGATCAAGTGCGCAGTGTAGTTTAAAAAAAAATTGATTCTATTTCATGACAAAAAGAACAAAATCCTTGAGACTCAGGCTGCTTCAACACCCCTAAAGCCCTCTAATACAATAATACTTGGAATTAAAGAAGGAAATATCAGAATATCTCAGTATATGTCCATGCTTACCCTACTGACAAACAGAAAAACATAATTAAAACAAAAGGTTTCCCCTACCCATCAGATTAGCAAAAATGCTAAGTAAATCTCAACATTCTTCTACAAACATGTGCTGTGTGGTAGCTGAAATAAATGAAAAAACTTTATATGTCAACATGGTAGAATCTTTGAACACATACTACCAAATACAAACTGAGTTTCAGGGCTGATGTATAATATGACCCTTTCGTTAGATTTGAACCATCCCAAAACACAGTATTCATAGGTGGAAAGGGAGAAGGCACCACAATCGGCGGACAAGCTGGGGTCCAGACTGCCAAGCCGGGTGGGCCGCTAAGACCCGCCATCTGCACAAGGCTGCGCTCGGAACGGGCTGGAACAGGCAGAGTCTCAGAGTGGAAGACAAATGACAACTGTGTAGATATTGTTACTGTCAACCAGCTGTACACCTAAACATGGTTAACGAAGTAAATTTTACTTTGTCTTTGGGCACACACAAAGATAGATGAGTATTTTGTCAGTATAAAACTCGTCCAGCTGTGAGCGCCTGCACATCCTGCTACAGGTTCCTTTCAGCCAGGGCATCCAGTGACCAGATAAATCAGCAACTGGACAGCTCAGGTTCTTAAGAGCCACCGAGGCCCTGGGTGCACCTTCTATCCTTGCCATTATGTGGCACAGGACCATGTGAAAACACACACACAACTCTGAGCTCACCAGCACTAGCTTCCATGCTGACCCTGATGTAGGAGGGCACAAGGCACCTGGGTGTGGCAACATCTGCTGTCACAGCCACCATGATGTGCACATGTGGGGAGCAGGCCATAGGAGAGGAGCTGAGGATACTGTGCAAGCCTGGAGGGGTCAGTGCTGAGGGGAGGAGCTCTGGGAAGGGCTGAGCCCTGAGCTTGGGCAAAAGCAGCAGCCAGCAGTGCAGCCAGGAACATGGTAGGAACATCAAGCAGCACAGAGGCCTGGGCCGCGAGCCTCCAGGCCACAGCAGGAGCCATGTCCCATGGGAGGCCACATTTGCCTGGCATCCAGTCCTCTCGCTGACACTCGTGACATCTGACTCTCACGGGCCCAGGGGCAGCTGGACAACTGGAGGGAGACGTGGGGACCTGCTGTTGCCTACAATGTCCACTTTCCACCCAATGTTGCTGCTGCTTTCTAGGGAAGCTTCCGTGGCAGGCAGTGCAGCGGAGCTGAGTGGTGCTGCAAACTGAACCACATCCCCAGAAGACGTGCTGACTTCCCAACCAGCACCCAGGGCCACGGGGCCTTCCAGGAAGCAGTTTCCTCACAGACGAGATCAAGTTGGATGAAGCTTTTTCAGAGATGGCTGCATATGGAGTGTGTGACTCTGGTACAGATTCATGGTGCGAGGCTGGGATCAGCGCACTAGGATGAAGGGTGTGACACTGCCCACCCAAAGGGCCTGGATAAGAAAGAAGGGCAAGAAGACACTGTTAAGGGCTCTTGCTTGGTTTGCTACCTTCTGCCCACCATGAGCAATTGCCCCTCTGCCATGTGCCATCCTACCTTGGAGCCAGCCCATGATGTGCTAAACCCTCTACAAACTGAGCTAAATAAATCTTCCCCCCTTTTTAACTTGGGGTGTTGGTTATTTTGTTACAGCAGTGACAGAAAAGTAACTAAGACAACCTTGGTTTCCAGGCCCCAGCTGTTATAAATGAGCCTCTGCCTTTTAAGGGACCTGACTGGTGTTCATTTCTCACTGTGGCCACAGGAGACTCCTAGGAGCAGAGGACACAGACAGCCCCAGGCAGACCACATGCTCACCTTCCAGGCCAGAGACCTTGGACATGACCCTGCCACACTCCCAGCCCTGACCCTTCCGTGGGCAGTGAGGGTGGCACTAGAACCACATCACATATGGTGTAAGTTGGGGGGATGGGAAGTGGTGGCACTGTGATTTCTGACTCTGGACTCTTCAAACGCTGACCTTCCAGCCTTGATCGCCTGCACCCTGGGATTCTGTCCCCGTCGTTGTAGAAGGCAAATCCCACCAGCTTGTGCAGTGGTCAGAAGGACCTCACATCTAACGAGTAACAGGGTTAGCTGTGGTCACCACGGATCCAAAGGCCTAGAACCTGAAAGTGGGTTTTCTCGGCCCGCCTGAGTCATTGAATCTGCTCCTGGCTCAGTCTCACTATCTACCAGACAATGTGGGATGAGATGGGGACCTGACGAGGCCCAAGGTCATCTTGATGGAGAGGTAGGAGAGGGATGACTTTGCTGGTGGCATTTGTCAGCGTCAGAGCCTCTGAAGACACCAGCAACTCCAAGATGTACACAACGCACAATGTTTTCACTGTGGAAAAGTCTCACCAGGCTTCCTGAGAGCTGCTCGCTGGCACCGGGCTCAGAAAGTTCTCCCAGCTTTCTGTAAATGCGCTGCTCCCCACCATGCCTCGCCTGGAGTTTGGCATTTCCAAGCATCATGGAGAGAACCCCAAGTGGCAGCAGTGGAAAAAGTTAAGTTCTCACCTTTGGGGAGCAGCCAGCCAAGCAGGGCGAGTGAGTTGGGACAGGCGACCGCAAAGGGCTGCAAGGCCGCAGTCTCCCGGGCACCTGCTCCCTCCCAACAGTGCTGCTGCATGGTAATGAGCCGGCTGACAGCTCCCCAACCAGAGGTGGGTCAAGGGCAGGTGGCTGGTGGCTCCTTGCCTTCCAGGAGGCTCCACTTTCAAAGCCAGGTGAGCACAGACCTGACAGGGAGGAGCGCAGAACTGCTGCACCTGGGCATCATGCCAGCTGGATCCCTGGGCCCTCCTCATCTGTCTAAGCCTTGTCCCAACAATGGAAGTACTTACAGGATCAGGGCCCAGCTTGGGTTTGTCTAAGTCTGCCCCGACCCAAACTCGAATCTCAGTCAAAATTAAACAACCAAAGCTCTGACTCAGTTCTAGAAGATGGCTCCAATAGCCCTGCGATATGAGAAGTATAAAAGTGTAATTGCTAATCTGGGAGACCGAATAAACACGCTTGAGCATTGCGGGAATGTTCTGTCTCTCTCTGATTTGTTGCAAAACACCCTCAGCAAAGAGAACACAAAGCTTTTCTTCTCTGCTGTGCAGGCTTTGATTTAAATCCATCTGTAAAAGGACCTGAGGCAAAGAAGAAAACTATGCAGTGAGCAAAAGTTACTTTCCATGTATAATTGGAGAAAATTGGATGGGTCTTCTTCTGCAGGCCCTTTATTAAAAAGTTTTCCCCAGAAACTTCTTGCAAACAAGTTTTAGAGAGCGCCGACTTCTGAGGGCTGAGACAGATGCGTCCCTCGAGGTCAGCTTAACTTGGCAAATAAAAATGTTTGCAGACCCCCCCCCCTTTTGGTTTTGTATAAAGCAGAAACATTGATTTAGGAAAAGAACAATAAAGCTTCTATTCGTTTCCAGCAACTCTCCCTTTTAATCACGGAGAAGGAAACAAGAAGGAAAGCCCTGCACCGCCATAATGGGGAATAATCAATAGAAGATTTGTGGTGACGACGCAGGGTCCGTGGCCAGACCTAATAGCAACTTAAGTGTATCTGCTAGGCGATAGCAAGGCTGTTGGGTGCCTGTGAAAACCACATCCAGTACAGAGCTCAGAGAGGCAGACAGAAGGCTGGCCCTGGATGGTTCCCATCCAGATGGCCCCCAAGGGCCTCATGCGCTCATCAGTAATTGGACCATGAGGGCTGCTGTTGGGGCAGGGTCCAGTGGCAAGGGCAGGTCTCTAGGGCTGTGACCCCAGAAGGATTTGTCTCCCTTCCCGGTTTCTCCCTCCTCTCTCTATTTCCTGGCCACCATGCCACCAGCAGTTCTTCACCCAGGACTTCTACCATGCTGGCCTGCCTAGGAGTTAGTTGACTACAGACCACTCACTAATCTCCTCCTTTAAACTATGGGTATAGATTATTTTGTCCCAGCAACAGGGAAGTGACTGAGAGACATCCACATGCAAATGCTCCCACCCCAGCCCTGCAGGACAGTCAGTGAGACTCAAAAGCCACTTGGAGGGTCTTGAGATAACTGGATAGAGTCCCAGCAAACCTTGCTGCAGCCCCAGATTGCACAGAACCCTGACATCACAGTGCAGGAAGAGGCCCAGGACTCTCAGGCTCTGGCAGAGGGAGAGGAACAGCCAGTGGCAGGTCCCAGAGGAGTCCTGTGGTCACCCAAGACTATGGCTGTCCACCAGCCCAGCTGGCCACCAGACACTAGGGCACATGTGGTCAGGATAAAAAGTATGAAGTTTCATCCCTGCCTGGGAGGAATTTCCAGCTCAGCAGGGAAAAGTCACACACAGTTACTGCAAAAAAGACAGTGCTGGCTGTCTTCAAAAGGCCATGGAGACAAGCTGGGGGGAGGCTCCTGTGGTGGTTCTGGAAGGGAGACTTTGCATGGCTCTCTAGATGGAAAGGGCAGTAAAAGGGGCAGTCCGAGAAAGCGTGTCCAGGTGTGCAGAAGATGGGCACCCTTTCCTCCATCTACTATTTACTCAGCAATGTCTATGGTGAGGGACACAGGGACCAAGATGTCCTAGCCCTGACACCCAGCATCTGTGTTCTGTCCACTAGGGTTGACCAAAGCATGTCCCTGTGCCATGTCGAAGAGGAAATGTGTCAGCCAGGGACACCTGGACACCTCTGGCTGACTGAGAGCCCCTGAGGGCACGCAGAGGACCAAGAAGTCTGGCTTCAAGGAGTCCCATTCTGCCCAAAGTGCTCTGCGCTAGTGGGCTAGGGACACTGAGGGGGGGTGGGGGAGGCTTAGCAGGGAGAAGCTGGCAGTCAGGTCTCCATGAAGGCCTCAGAGCTCGGAGGAGGGAGGCTGGGAGGGCTGGAGCAGGCAGGGCCCTGACACCAGGGAGCTGTGATTCAGGACCCCATTGGACACAGGGGGAAAGGCCAGGGACCTGGGCAGGGTGGCGCGTTGTGCTATCAGGGACAGAGAGCCATGAGGAAAAGGATTCATTCCTCTGCTGTGGGAAATCCCCTGAAAGCATCCCGGATCCAGGACACCAAGCACATACAATGTCCCCCCCACTGCTCCAACCTCATGGCCGAATCAGGAGTCATTTTGTTTGTCACTAGTGAGCGTGGGCTGCCACTAGGGCCTTGCAGGTAGAGGGACAAGGATACTGCCCGGCACCCTGCCAAGTGCAGCCCCCAGGATAGCAAGACCTGAAATGTCATTTAGCAAGCATTGAAGTCCCAACAACCTGACCCTGAGTTCCCTACTCTCCCAGCCCCACCTGCTCTCCACTCAGCACCCAGAGGCACCCCTCCCATACCCCACTGGGTCATTCACACAGCCAACCACACCTCCCCCAGACCAGGATCACCCCCTCTGGTCACTCCCAGGCTTGCCTCCTTGCTCTACCCATTCACACTGGCTAAGGCAAGAGAACTACAGGATTGCAAGTTTGAACCAAGCCCAACAATTTGGCAAGA